>VWZV01016226.1:19835-56443 GCA_013397155.1 Irena cyanogastra
GCACCCTTCCCTTCCCTTCCCTTCCCTTCCCTTCCCTTCCCCCCTGAATTTGGGGACAGCACAGGGACCCCCCCAAAGACCCCAGCGTCCCCCACCCCTGGGGCTCCCTAAAATTCCTCCTGGGAACTCTCCCAGCTGGGAATTCCCTGCAGGGCCATCCCTGGATCCCAGTGGAGCCCTGGGATGCAGGGAAAAGCCTCCCCAGCCTCCTCTGGCCATTCCCAACAGGGATTTTTCCAGCTGGATTTGGGGATTTTTGGGGCTTTTTTCTTTTTTTTTCGGACTGACTTTCCACAAAGTGGCTCCCACCTCGTCCCTTCCCCAGAGGAAATTCCTGACTGGGCTCTGACTGGATCCAGGTCCAGCTCTCACATCCCGCTGGGAATGCCCCCCCCCACCTCCTCCTCCTCCTTTTCCCAAATCCAAATATCCCAGTAAAAAATCTCCCCTTTCCTCCCTCAACCCTGGGTAAATTTTAAAATCCTGATTCCAATTTTCAATCCCACCTTCCTTCCTGGGAAGCTGCCACCCCTTCCCTAAAACCCCCCGCTTCCAAATTTATTTTTTCGGGATTTTTTTGGGTGGGTTTTTTTTTGTTTGTTTTTCTCGGTTTTTTGTTTTGTTTTTTCTGGGGAATTTTGAAGTTCTGTTTGAAGCCAGCGCTGAGTTTTTACCCCTGGGCGCAGGTGGAGCGGTGCAGGAGCCCGGATCCAGAGGCGGGGCGGGGATTCCCTTCCCGAGGGATCCGCCCGCAGCTATAGGATGATGCAGGGCTTTTTGTCCTTAAAGGGATTCTCGGAGGCGGGAACTCCCACCAGGAGAGGATCGTTCCGGGCATGCTGCTCGCAGTAATTCATCAGCTCCGAGGATGCTTTGGACACCTGGGTTTTGGGGAAAAAAAAAAAAAAACAAAAAAAAAAGCAGGAATTTGGGGGATAATCGCACCTCAGAGCCACCAGCGCTTCCAGGATTTGACATCCAGCTTTTCCCAACAGAAACGTGATGGAGATGAGGAGACAAATGGGAATTGGGCGTGGAAAATCAGAGTTTGTAGTGAGGAGTGTGGGGAAACGCCCCAGCTGGGAGATTTAAAAGGAATACTGCATCCGTGTTTTTCAGGGATTTGGGATGAGTTCTGAGGATGCTTTAAAGACCTGGATATTGGAGAAGAAAGCAGGAATTCATGGGAATATTCCCAGCTCAGAGTCACTAGTGCTCGCAGGATTTTTGGGGATTTACATTTGCATTTTCTTTTCCCTTAAAGATTTGAAAGGGATATTATCATAGCTGTGTTTTGCAGGGATTTGGGATGAAAAAGTGAAGAAAAGATTCGATGAGTACAGCCTCTTGTTAAGGTTTGGAAAACCCTTGGATCCATTATTTAAGGCACTGCTTGGTTTAGTTCCAAGCTGGTTTTTGGGAAGGGAGAGCCTGCAGGGATCAGAGGAGGCTCCGAATCCCGAGGGAGATGTCCTGATCCCGTTTTTTAATTTCAGTTTCCTTAATGACACAGGGCAGAGATGGAGCCACGTCTGGAGGTTCCTCTTTTCCTCCAAGCCTCATCCAGCCTGGCCTTGGGCACTTCCAGGGATCCAGGGGCAGCCGGAGCTGCTCTGTGCCAGGAGAGAATTCCTTCCGTACACCAACCCTGAAATTCCCCTCTTCCCACCCGAACATCCCACTTGTCCTTGTCACCAAATCCTGATGGAGAGACCCATCACAGGAGGCCAGCACAGATCCTGGAGGGAATCCTGGGACGCTGGGACACCCCGCTGGGGGAGAGCCGGGCTCCTTCCCGCTCACCTTGATCCTCTCGATGCCGGCCTCGATGCGGAGCTGCTCCACGAGCTTCCGGGCCTGGGCTATGTTGTTAGTGGTGGACATTCTCTGCCATCGGCCCCGGGCCCCAGCACAGCAGAATCCTGCAAAAACCAGGGACAGAGCGGGGCTGGAGCCGTGTGCAGCTGCTCCGGCCGTGGGCTCCAGCCGGGATCGTGGCACGGCTGGGAAGGGACGTTAAAGGGACTCGTCCTGCTCCACGCCCGCCTCCGCCTCGGCACTGTCCCCAGGGCCGCCTGCAAAGGGAGCTCTGCTGGCCCCGCTGACGCTGCCTGAGGTTGTTTCAAGTTCCCCTTTCCCCGAAGGAGCCCTCGGGATCCCCTTTCCAGGGAGTTCTGTTAAAAACTCTGCTGAGGAGAGCGGAAAAATCCGCCCCGATCTGCGGAAGGGAAGCTCTGCCCCAGCACAGCCCCGGGCTGGGCACCAAGGGGGGCTCTGGGGGGCCCCTGGACACCCTGGACCAGCCCTGGTGGCTTTGGTGTCCCTGACACTGGGCAGGTGACACCTGCACGTGGGTCACGTCCAACCTGCACACGGGGCTGTGTCCATGGGATTTATGTCCAACCTGCCCATGGGATTTACGTCCAACCTGCCCATGGGATTTACATCCAACCTTCCCATGGGATTTACATCCAACCTTCCCATGGGATTTACATCCAACCTTCCCATGGGATTTATGTCCAACCTTCCCATGGGATTTACGTCCAACTTGCCCATGGGATTTACCTCCAACCTGCCCATGGGATTTATGTCCAGCCTTCCCATGGGATTTACATCCAACCTGCCCATGGGATTTATGTCCAACCTGCCCATGGGATTTATGTCCAGCCTTCCCATGGGATTTACATCCAACCTTCCCATGGGATTTACATCCTACCTGCCCATGGGATTTACATCCAACCTTCCCATGGGATTTACGTCCAACCTGCCCACGGGGCCATGCCCAACCTGCCCATGGGACTGATCTCCTACCTGCCCATGGGGCCGTGTCCACCCTGCCCATGGGGTCCTGTCTCTGTGGGGTCATGTCCCACCTGCCCCCCACAATGCCCTGACAGGGCCTGAGCCCCCTTCCTCTCGGTGCCACAGCAGGAACAGAAGGATTTTGTCCATGAGAACAAAACAACCCCTCCTGTCCCGGGTGCTCCGGGGGCAGCTCCGGCCCCCTCGGCCAGACACCATCCCCAGCCCGCTCCCTTTGTGACACCCCTGTGGAGGTGTGACAGCTGCCACCTCCCGCCGCTGACTCAGCCCCTGACCGCTCCTTCCCAGGGCACGGGGGGCAGCCCCCACCCCCCAGCAGCCCTGGAGACGATCGCAGGAGGAGAAGGAGCCAAAGCAAACACGGTGTCGGACCCCGCCGGCGCTGCCAGCCCCGCCGGCCGCCCACTGCAGCCCTGGCACGGTTTAATTAGAGGCTGCTCCAGCTTCTCCCGGGCCCGCAGCTTCAAAGCCGAGCGTTCCCGGCGGGACCGGGCTGGGAGCGCCTGTCCCATCCCAAATCCTCGCCGTCTCGCCTATGTTTAGACATTTCGGGAGTTTATTCCAGACCGCAAGGGCACTCTCGGGGATTATTTTGCTTGGCAGCCGCATGCCAGCGTGTTCTCAGCTCCTCAATCCCTGAGCAGCACTCGGGAACGGTGCGGGGGAAAACAAGCGGCGCTTCAGCCCCGCGTTCCCGCTCCCCACGGAGGATTCCCTGAATTAGCACGGTTGTTTGGAAGTCTCCGCCTCTCCCGTCCTGGAAGTTAAGTCAAGCCAGCACGGGGAAGCTGCCAGGGTGAAATCAGGCCTGGTTCTGTGGCAAACGGGAGGAGGAAGGAGGCTGTTCCCTGGGGAAGGACCTCCTGCTCCGGGCTGAGGCGCTCCCGAACAGCGCGGCTGCAGCTCCCCGGCATCCCGGTGAATCCCAGCTTCCCTCTTCCAGCAGGGCCTTTCCCCTGCCAAGGACAGAGGGAAGCAGCAGCCGGTGCTGAGTCCCGGGGGGGGATCTGAATCCCTCCCAGTCCCGGGTTCTGCAATGGGATTAGGAGCAGGGCAAAGCCCAGCTCCTTCTAAACCCGTGCCACAAACTCGAGAGCCCTTCCTGCTGCAGGCACTGCCAGAACAACTTCACCTGGACAAGAGTTAGCAGGCAGCTGGTGGGAAAAATTCAAGGAATTTGTGTTTCTAGGCGTTTGCAGCAGCACAGGATCACCTGCCTGTACTTTCTCAGCTTCCTGTTTACCAGCGAGGCTGATGAATCAGCCTAGGGAGAGTTCAGAGAACTTCTGGGAGTTTTTCCACCCCCATCCCTGGCCCTGCAGCATCCTGAGGATCCCAGCCTGGCTGAAGGAAGGGCGGTGTGGAGAGGGTCCTGCTGCAGGCAGGAATTGGTAAATGAGTATCCTAAAAATCCTCGGCAAGGCGGAGATGTTTTCCTCCCTGGTTTATGGTTTCATGGAGTTCCAGCTGCTCTGCAGCTCCCCAGCAGTGAATCCCTGTTTCCCTCTGCCTCTCCCAAGAGTGGGGAGAAGCAGCAGTCGGTGCTGAGTCCCACAGGTGGATTGGGATCTGAATCCCTCCCAGTCCCAAATTCCACAGGGATCTGCATCGCTCCCAGTCCCAGGTTCCACAATGGGACCTGAATCCCTCCCACTCCCAGTTCCTACTGGTTCCACAGCAGGCCCTGCACTGGGGCTGCTCCCAGGGTGAACAATTAACCAGGTGTGTCATTAACAACCACGGGCCATCGACTCACGGAGCCATCCCGCACACAGCTCCGTCCTTGGGAGCTGGAAAAGCCAAAACAAACTCTGGAGATGACCCTTGGCACTCACGGGGGTGGAAACAGCCCGTGAGGTAACGGGGTTTGGAGGAGAGCCACAGGAGAGGAGCCAGGTGTGTGTGATGCAAATCAGGTGACACCAGCAGTGCCCGGTGTGGGTCCAGCTGTGTCTGGTGTGGGTTCAGCAGTGCCCTGGTGTGGGTCCAGCAGTGCCTGGTGTGGGTCCAGCAGTGCCTGGTGTGGGTCCAGCAGTGTCTGGTGTGGGTCCAGCAGTGCCTGGTGTGGATCCAGCAGTGTCTGGCTGTGGGCCCAGCAGTGTCTGGCTGTGGGTCCAGCAGTGTCTGGTGTGGGTCCAGCAGTGCCTGGTGTGGGTCCAGCAGTGCCTGGTGTGGGTCCAGCAGTGTCTGGTGTGGGTCCAGCAGTGCCTGGTGTGGATCCAGCAGTGCCCTGGTGTGGGTCCAGCAGTGTCTGGCTGTGGGCCCAGCAGTGCCTGGTGTGGGTCCAGCAGTGTCTGGCTGTGGGCCCAGCAGTGTCTGGCTGTGGGTCCAGCTCCATCATCCCTCTGCCCATTTTTTAAGGAAATCAGTGTTTGGGAAAGGACCGGGATGTGACGTCTGCAGCCAGGCCTGGGCAGGAAGCACAGGACAGTGGGGACACCCAGGTCTCCTGCACATCCTCCAAAAGCGAAGACATGACCCCCACAGAGGCAGAATTCCTTCCTGCCAGGGGGGCAAACCTCTGGAGTTTGGTCTGGGCCCAGCTCCTGCTGCTGCTGGAGCGGGGCCAGCGCTGCCTCTTCGCTCCCCTGCATCTGCTCCGTGACTCAGCACCAGGCTCTGCTTTCGCTGAGTCACCGCAGCCCTCGCTCAGCACAAACAAATCTTCCCCAATTCCTGCTGCTGCACTTCCCGGCTGATCCCAGCGGCAGCAGCAGCGCCCTGGGACAGCCCGATTTTCGGGAAGGGCTCTGGTGGCGCTGCTCCTCACGCTGTGCCCGGGAGTTGCTCCAGCAGGGATGAGGTCAGCGGCCCCGCGGCTCCCCGGGCTGCTCTCCCTGTTCCTCCAGCAGAGCAGGGACCTGGCACAGCCCAGCCCAGGGAACGCCGACAGAGAGATTTCCCAGCAGCTGGAAACGCTGCAGCGCTGAACCCACGGGAAATGGACACAAACTCAGGGAACACGAGAGCACGGGCAGGGAGGGATCATCCGGGGGTGGCTCCAGCTCACACGAACAGCTGGGAGGGAGGCTGGGAAATCTGGGATCCCGGAGCACAGGTGAGAGGTTTGGGAATGATGCAAACACGCCCCAGGGAGGGTCTGGCTGCAGCACAAACTCCCCAGGAGCACTCCTGCCTATTTTAGGAAAGCATTGAAGTCAGGATAAACTCTGGCATGATCGGGATTTGGTGTTTTAAACCGGTTTGGATATTCTGGACTAAAAGCAGGATGCTCAGAGCCACGTCCTCAGCAGCTCGGTCTGACTCAGGAACAGCCCCAAACTTCTCCTGGGTTCTATCCCTAAATTTCCAGGCTCACACTGTCACAAAGGCCATGTTTTGTGCTCACATTCCCGAAAACGCTGCGGGTGGCACGGCGGGGAGCTGNAAAAGCGAAGACGTGACCCCCACAGAGGCAGAATTCCTTCCTGCCAGGGGGGCAAACCTCTGGAGTTTGGTCTGGGCCCAGCTCCTGCTGCTGCTGGAGCGGGGCCAGCGCTGCCTCTTCGCTCCCCTGCATCTGCTCCGTGACTCAGCACCAGGCTCTGCTTTCGCTGAGTCACCGCAGCCCTCGCTCAGCACAAACAAATCTTCCCCAATTCCTGCTGCTGCACTTCCCGGCTGATCCCAGCGGCAGCAGCAGCGCCCTGGGACAGCCCGATTTTCGGGAAGGGCTCTGGTGGCGCTGCTCCTCACGCTGTGCCCGGGAGTTGCTCCAGCAGGGATGAGGTCAGCGGCCCCGCGGCTCCCCGGGCTGCTCTCCCTGTTCCTCCAGCAGAGCAGGGACCTGGCACAGCCCAGCCCAGGGAACGCCGACAGAGAGATTTCCCAGCAGCTGGAAACGCTGCAGCGCTGAACCCACGGGAAATGGACACAAACTCAGGGAACACGAGAGCACGGGCAGGGAGGGATCATCCGGGGGTGGCTCCAGCTCACACGAACAGCTGGGAGGGAGGCTGGGAAATCTGGGATCCCGGAGCACAGGTGAGAGGTTTGGGAATGATGCAAACACGCCCCAGGGAGGGTCTGGCTGCAGCACAAACTCCCCAGGAGCACTCCTGCCTATTTTAGGAAAGCATTGAAGTCAGGATAAACTCTGGGATGATCGGGATTTGGTGTTTTAAACCGGTTTGGATATTCTGGACTAAAAGCAGGATGCTCAGAGCCACGTCCTCAGCAGCTCGGTCTGACTCAGGAACAGCCCCAAACTTCTCCTGGGTTCTATCCCTAAATTTCCAGGCTCACACTGTCACAAAGGCCATGTTTTGTGCTCACATTCCCGAAAACGCTGCGGGTGGCACGGCGGGGAGCTGTGCCACCCCCGGTGTCCTGCACAGCCCCGACGTCACGGCAGGCCGAGTGACGGCCGGAGCGGCCCCTGCGCGGCCCACGGAGCCGCTTTGTTCCCGAGCGCGCTCTCCGCGTGCCCGGCTGCCTGCGAAAGTCCCGATTTGGGCTGTTCTCCTGGGAAAAAGCAGCGCAAACCCGCGCAGCTCCTGAGTCAGCCGCGCGCAGCAGCAGCGGGTGACAGAGCGGTGACAGAGCGGTGACAGAGCGGTGACAGCAGCGCTGGCTCTGCCGAGCCGTGACTCAGCAGCGGCTCCGTGCAGGAGGAGACGCCTCCTCCTCTCCCATCGCGGCTCCGGGCTGGCTCCGAGCAGCCTCTGCCCTTTCATCCATTTATTACCGATGTGCTCCCGGCGCCGCCGCATCCCGGCGGGACGGAGCGCGCGTGGATCCCCGGACCCGTCCCCGCCTTTTCCCGCGGCTCGGCCAAACCCCTCCCCGCCTTTTCCCTCGGCTTTTCCAACCGAAACGCGGGCTCGGGAGCGCGGTCACGAGGGTGAAACCGGCCGGGAAGCCGGGCCTGTCCCGGCCTGACGGGCACGCCGGGAACCGGCCCTGGCACGGCTCCCGGGCTGCTGCACCCGCGGTGCCACCTGCCCGCCGCGGCACGGTGACGGCAGCGCGCAAATATGCGCTGATCCCGCGCTCCTGCGGGAATTCCTGCCATTCCTCTCATAGCTGCGAGCTGCCACTCCTCGAGCAGCGAGCGGCTGAGCGGCACTTACCCTCCCAGGACCCCACAAACCCCTCAGGGCCGCGTTTACCCTTCCAGGACCGAAGTTTTGCTGCTTTTGTCTTCCCTCCCTCTCCGCCCCAAAAAATGTGGGATTAGTGCTCCTGGATGTGCCCGTGCCCGCTGGGAAGCGCCGGGGGAGCTGCAGCCTCCTTTTCCCGGCGGGATTTGGGATTCGCTCCGTGCTGGGGATGGGATTTGGGGATGGAGGATGCACTCCTGGAACTCAGCCTTAATCAAATGGTGCTTTTAATTAATTAAAGAGCAGCCTCACATCCATCACACGGAGCTGCAGAAAACCTCAAACCCCCCGCGTTCGGGAATTCGGGGATGGAGCAGCCCGAGGGTTTTGGGATTCGGGGATGGAGCAGCTCCCCCCGGCTGGAGCGGGGCCAGGAGCCACTGACACCTCCGCGGAGCGAGCCCGGAGCCAGGAAAAGCGGGGGGAGCACGGCGGGGGAGCCGGGATCGCTGTCCCGGAGCCGGTTCCTGCTTTTCGGGATGACCTCATGGTTTTTGGGAACAGAGCGCGGCTGTTGGGGCCGCGGCGCTCGCTCCTTGTCTGGGCAAGAACAAAGCCGGCTCCATTTTCCCTCCACACTTCCTGCAGCAGCAGCTCCGCGCCTCAATGAGCCATTGAATTTTTCCCTGACTGCAGCAAGTTTTTATTCCCTTTTTTTCCCTCCCTTCACCTCCTTTCAGACCTCCAGATTTCTGTGGCGTGGGACCAGGAGCCATCGAAGGGTGGGAAAACTCCCTAAAAACTTCATTAAAACTCCTTAAAAACTCCTGGGCTCTGCTCAGGAATGGATTTTAAGCCATTCCATGTCCCACCAAGGGCATAGACGGACCCTTTGGAGCTGCTCCATCCCACTTCGATCCATTCAAACCTTAAAACCCACAGAAACCTGAAGCATCCCCAAGGAATTCATCCCGTTTTTCCTGGGAAGCCAGAACCCCCAGGAATTCACCCTTTTTTCCTTCCCTCGCACTCCAGGGAGCTCCGGCCTGGCTGGAATCTCCTTCTCCCGATTTCCCGGGAGCAGCCCCACAATTAACAGCCCTGTGCCGAGGGAGCCTCAGCGCCCCAGGGAGGAGAATCTTTTCCCTAAGGCAGGAATTCAGCCGGAGCGGGAGAGCTCAGCTCTGCCGGGGAGCAGAACCCCAAACGCGAAGTGCACAGCTTTGGGGTGAGCACCCAGCTCCAGCTCCGGGCTGCAATGGGGACACGGAGCCCGGGATCCCATTCCCTACACACGGCCCTAAGCCCAAACGCGAAGTGCACAGCTTTGGGGTGAGCACCCAGCTCCAGCTCCGGGCTGCAATGGGGACACGGAGCCCGGGATCCCATTCCCTACACACGGCCCTGCGGCACCGGGCCCGGCTCATTCCCGGCTCGTTCCCGTTCCCGGGACACGTGAGCGACCTTTGGGGCCCAGACATCACATGAGTGAAACACCAGCGCTGCTCTTTCCTCCTCCACCCATCCCCGCAGTCCCGTGACTTTCCCTGCCCAGCTTTGTTTTTATTTTGTTTTTATTCCTGCCGGAGCTCCAGAGGGTGACAGCGATGACAAAGCCGCCCTCAATCATCCCCAAACCCCACGAGGCCTCATCCAAAGCGGGGTGAGCCCAGAGTGGGTTCAGAGCCCGGTGACTCCTCTGCCCTTGTTCCACCACAACAACCCGAGCCCTTTTCCCGCAAAACCGCGGCTTTTTGGGAAAAGCCGATGACTGCAGCATCATGTGAGGGTTCGCCGCTCCGGCTCGGGGCCGGCTCTGTGCGAGGGGAGGAAGCTGAAGGTTCTTTTCTTTCGGTCACGCTGGGCTGGCGGCGCTCCAGGGCTGAGCTCAGGGCCGGGGCCGCTGCCAGCGGGGCCGGCCAGGCTAAAAAAGGGAATTTTCCCCACTGTGTGAAAGGGCTGGGGCGGGAGGCACGTGAGGGAGCTGCCTTGGGGTCACGGACAACTTTGGGCTGGCTGGGGGTTAAATTTAGAACATTATCTGCTGCAGGTTGGGGAAAAACAGGGATAGGGAAAGAGGCAAAATTCCTGGGGGAGAGAGGCTTTGGGAGAGCTGATTAGGGCCCTGCAGGTTGGGGGAAAACAGGGATAGGGAAAGAGGCAAAATTCCTGGGGGAGAGAGGCTTTGGGAGAGCTGATCAGGGCCCTGCAGGACCCGAAGGAGCTGGCAGGGAGGTGGAGGGGTTATTTACACCGTGCCAGGATACAGGGAATGGCTTCCAAACTGGAAAAGGGGAGATTTGGGTGGGAGTTCCTGCCTGTGGGGTGGGATGGAATTCCCGGAGAAGCTGCGGCCTTTGCTGGGGTCTGAGTGGAACAAGGGCAGAGGAGTCACCGGGCTCTGAACCCACTCTGGGCTCACCCCGCTTTGGATGAGGCCTCGTGGGGTTTGGGGATGATTGAGGGCGGCTTTGTCATCGCTGTCACCCTCTGGAGCTCCGGCAGGAATAAAAACAAAATAAAAACAAAGCTGGGCAGGGAAAGTCACGGGACTGCGGGGATGGGTGGAGGAGGAAGGGCAGCAGCCGGGCCCTGGATCCCTGGAAGTGCCCGGGGATGGATGGAGCAGCCCGGGACAGCGTGCTGCAGAAATCCCCATTCCCAAACAGGAAATAATTCCATGCTCTGGGCTCGATTTGCACCCTGGATCCTGCACTGAGCCACTTGAAAAAGATCTTAATGGAGCAAAAAGTGCAATTCCTAACAAATCTGTTCTCCTAGGAAAGCCGAGTGTCAATTCCTCGGATTCCACAGAATTCCAAACGGAATTTTGGCCTCACTGTTTAACACATCCCAGCCTGGCACCGCCTGGATCCACATCCCTGAAGCTCTGTGGCTCCTCAATTCCAACTCTTTTCTGGGCAGGGTTTCAAACCTACCGGTTGGAAAAGATTTTTGGGACACAGCGGGGTCACCACGGGCCAGGAGACTTCCCAAAACATGGAGCAGCTCCAGGAGAAAGAGAGAAATTCCTCGTGCTGCACGGGATTCCTGCTTTGCCTCCAGTCCCTCGTTTGAGATTATTTACTGCTGCTCCTACCTGCAGTCTCCCAGGGCTAAAAATAAAGGGAGAGAGGCAGGATTTAGCATCCTGTGAAAAATCTGGGAATTTGGAATTCCAAATTGGGAATGCTGGGAAAAGCTGCCGGGAATGCAGCTGCTACTAGGGCTAAAAAAAGGCAGCAGCAGGAGGAGTGAAGTCCTTGGCACCGCCTGGCTCCTCCTCCTCCTTTTCCACCTTCTCCTCCTCCTCTTCCCAATCCTTCCCTGGCACATGAGTCACGTTCCCTGAGGATCCCACTCACCCCAGCTCTCCTCTTTCGGTGTGAAAAGAGCAGGAAAAACATCCTTTAGCTCCAGGCAGCATGGAGCCGAGCCCAGCCCGGGTGCTGAGGATCCCACAGCAATTCCAGCCCCTCCAGAGCTCTGCTCCCCCGGCCCCAGCCTGGCTCTGGACCCGCTCAGTCCCACGTGCGAGCGGCACATCCCTGCAGGCAAACAGGGCTGAATCAGCTGGGACGGATCCCAGATCCCCAAAGGCAGTGGGAGTCTGCAGGGATGCAGGCTGGGAACCCGAGGGATGCAGCAAGGACAGCCCAACATTCAGGGAGGGAAAGGGCTCAGATGCAGCTCCTCTGTTAAAAATGGTAATTCTAAAAAAAATGGTAATGGATGGGGCTGCGGGCACGCGGCAGAGCTCCGCTGCCATGTGAGGAAACTCTGCGGGCTGAGCTTTCCAGGAGCAGCAGAGAGGGGAAGCAGAGGGATCAGAGCTCCAGGAACGGCCGTGCCAGAGGAGAGCACCGGGAACCGGAATTCCGTGTCCCACCCGCGGGGCTGGGGCGCTGATGTTTGATAACGGGATAATGCTGGTGTTTGATTATTGGATAATATTGATATTTGATAATTGGATAATGCTGATGTTTGATAACGGGATAATGCTGATGTTTGATAATTGGATAATGCTGATGTTTGATAATTGGATAATATTGATATTTGATAATTGGATAATGCTGATGTTTGATAANCATCCCTGAAGCTCTGTGGCTCCTCAATTCCAACTCTTTTCTGGGCAGGGTTTCAAACCTACCGGTTGGAAAAGATTTTTGGGACACAGCGGGGTCACCACGGGCCAGGAGACTTCCCAAAACATGGAGCAGCTCCAGGAGAAAGAGAGAAATTCCTCGTGCTGCACGGGATTCCTGCTTTGCCTCCAGTCCCTCGTTTGAGATTATTTACTGCTGCTCCTACCTGCAGTCTCCCAGGGCTAAAAATAAAGGGAGAGAGGCAGGATTTAGCATCCTGTGAAAAATCTGGGAATTTGGAATTCCAAATTGGGAATGCTGGGAAAAGCTGCCGGGAATGCAGCTGCTACTAGGGCTAAAAAAAGGCAGCAGCAGGAGGAGTGAAGTCCTTGGCACCGCCTGGCTCCTCCTCCTCCTTTTCCACCTTCTCCTCCTCCTCTTCCCAATCCTTCCCTGGCACATGAGTCACGTTCCCTGAGGATCCCACTCACCCCAGCTCTCCTCTTTCGGTGTGAAAAGAGCAGGAAAAACATCCTTTAGCTCCAGGCAGCATGGAGCCGAGCCCAGCCCGGGTGCTGAGGATCCCACAGCAATTCCAGCCCCTCCAGAGCTCTGCTCCCCCGGCCCCAGCCTGGCTCTGGACCCGCTCAGTCCCACGTGCGAGCGGCACATCCCTGCAGGCAAACAGGGCTGAATCAGCTGGGACGGATCCCAGATCCCCAAAGGCAGTGGGAGTCTGCAGGGATGCAGGCTGGGAACCCGAGGGATGCAGCAAGGACAGCCCAACATTCAGGGAGGGAAAGGGCTCAGATGCAGCTCCTCTGTTAAAAATGGTAATTCTAAAAAAAATGGTAATGGATGGGGCTGCGGGCACGCGGCAGAGCTCCGCTGCCATGTGAGGAAACTCTGCGGGCTGAGCTTTCCAGGAGCAGCAGAGAGGGGAAGCAGAGGGATCAGAGCTCCAGGAACGGCCGTGCCAGAGGAGAGCACCGGGAACCGGAATTCCGTGTCCCACCCGCGGGGCTGGGGCGCTGATGTTTGATAACGGGATAATGCTGGTGTTTGATTATTGGATAATATTGATATTTGATAATTGGATAATGCTGATGTTTGATAACGGGATAATGCTGATGTTTGATAATTGGATAATGCTGATGTTTGATTACTGGATAATATTGATATTTGATAATTGGATAATGCTGATGTTTGATTACTGGATAATATTGATATTTGATAACTGGATAATCCAGATATTTGATATTTGGATAATGCTGATATTTGATAATTGGATAATGCTGATATTTGATAATTGGATAATGCTGATATTTGATATTTGGATAATGCTGATATTTGATAATTGGATAATGCTGATATTTGATATTTGGATAATGCTGATATTTGATAATTGGATAATGCTGATATTTGATATTTGGATAATGCTGATATTTGATAATTGGATAATGCTGATATTTGATATTTGGATAATGCTGATATTTGATAATTGGATAATGCTGATATTTGATATTTGGATAATGCTGATATTTGATAATTGGATAATGCTGATATTTGATATTTGGATAATGCTGATATTTGATAATTGGATAATGCTGATATTTGATATTTGGATAATGCTGATATTTGATAATTGGATAATGCTGATATTTGATATTTGGATAATGCTGATATTTGATAATTGGATAATGCTGATATTTGATATTTGGATAATGCTGATATTTGATAATTGGATAATGCTGATATTTGATATTTGGATAATGCTGATATTTGATAATTGGATAATGCTGATATTTGATATTTGGATAATGCTGATATTTGATAATTGGATAATGCTGATATTTGATATTTGGATAATGCTGATATTTGATAATTGGATAATGCTGATATTTGATATTTGGATAATGCTGATGTTTGATAATTGGATAATGTTGATATTTGTTAATTTGATAATGCTGATATATGATAATTTGCCCACCAGTCCTGACTCCTGGGACAGGACAGGACAGGAGGTTCCTGGCCTGGAATCCTGCACATCTGTCACTCCCCTGTCACCTCCAGCCCAAACTGCTCCTCCACATTCCCAAATCCCAGCTGGCTCCAGCCTGGCCTTGGACACTTCCAGGGATCCAGGGGCAGCCAGAGCTGCTCTGGGAATCTCCAAAATCCTGAAACCGGGGCTGGGAACCCCGGCCGGAGCCGTTCCCAGCCTGTGACGCCTTTCCCAGATGTGCACCCGGATAAAAACATTCCAGCCCCTCTTCCCAGGGCCTGGGTCCCCCCTCTGTGGGAAAACTGAGCTCAAATTCCCCCAAAACCTGGGAAAACAAAGAGGTGTCAACTCTCTGAGGGGGGAAAATCAACATCCAGGAGGGAAGGAGCGAAGGCTCAGGAATTCCAGCTTGTTCCATGCATTTGGAGACTGAGGATAAAGCCTGAGGGCTCCGCCCCCAAAAAGGAGTTTAAACTGATTTAAAAATCATTTTTTAAGTTTCAGGTTTCAGTTTTAAATTGAAAAAAACAGTTTAAAAATCAGTTTTCTGAGCTCAAGTGCAGAAGCTCAGGAGGAAGGAAAAGGTTTCTTACAAACCATGGCTATTTTGCTGCTGCCCAAAAACCCTTCCCAGTTTGTTGGGTTTTTCCTGAAAACTTGGGGTTTTCACCCAAATCCTTCCCCTTAATCCTTCACCAGCAATTTCACTTCTGAGAGCTGCAATTTCCTGAGCTTTTCCCAGCTTTTCTGTGGGTTCAGCAGCTCTTCCAGGCAGCGTTTCCTATTTCCCCCAAAAGGTTCAGCTGAGCTATCCCAAAACGAGCATTTTCTGCTCAGACAGCTCTGAACTTCTCAGAATTCTGACAATCACCCAAACCCGTGAGCTCAGAGAACACGTGACCCTGCCTTGCTGGGAAACCATCCCCAGAACAATCCCAAACCCAGGGGGCTGTGGGGTTTTGATGGATGGGGGGAGTTCTGTGTGAGGTTTTTATGGGTGGAGGATGTTTTGTGTGGATTTATGGGGATTTGCTCCTCGGTTTGGGGAGCAGACAGGGCAAACCCTGCCAAGCTCAGCCCTGCAGCTGCAATGGGATCTCTGGGGAATAATCCTGGTGTTTCTTGGGATAATCCTGGTGTTTATCCAGCATTCCCAGGGAAAGGTCGGATGACTCAGGCTGGAAAGGCGGCACCGAGCAAACCCCAGTGATCCCTTTGCCCTGCCCACATCTCCCTAACGCGCTCCTCAGCTCTCCCTAAAACCTCCAGGGGTTTCCTCAGCTCCTGGAGCAGCAGGAAAGGGAATTTTTGGGTTGGAAAACCCGGGGTGGGGGCTGTGGGGTGAAGGTTTCTGGGCTTGCAGGTGCAGTGTGGGAGGGCAGGAAGGACAAACCCCAAACTGAGTCAGCAGCGCTCGGCTGCTTCCTTATCTCACATCTCGGAGCAGAAACAGCAAAGCAGCAGCTGAGCTGAGCTGGAAAAGGGCCCCAGGCCCCCGGAACTGCTGGGGACTGCAGGAAGGGCTTGGATTTGGGATTTGCCAGAGGGGAGGTTGGGATGCAGCTGCAAGCAAAGGTGGTGCCGTGAGCGCGGATGGAAATGGGATTTGGCAACGGGTAATGGGGGCTGCAGCTCATCCCAAAGGGGACACCCAAGGACAGAATTCCCAGCAGGAAAGCATGGAATCACATCCCAGACAGCAGGAAGGGCTTGGATTTGGGATTTGCCAGAGGGGAGGTTGGGATGCAGCTGCAAGCAAAGGTGGTGCCCTGAGTGCAGATGGAAATGGGGCTGCAGCTCACCCCAAAACCAGAATTCCCTGCAGGAAAACACGGAATCACAGCCCCCACGGTGGGAAATGAAAGTCCCACCCTGCTCAAAGTCTCCCTCCTGGCTTTCCTTGGGGAAACTCCTCCTCCTCTTCATATTCCCCCCCAAAATGGGGCAAGCACCTCTCCTCATTCCCCCTAAGACAAGAGTGAGCATCCCAACCTTTCCCTCCCCTTTAATCCTTAAAGGATTAACTGTGCCCCTAAATAAACAACACTCAGGAAAACAGGAGGGATGATGCAATTAAAAAAAAAAACAAAACACAACAGAATTTTTTTTGCCTTTTTTTAGGCAAGGAATAGAAGAGCAGAGCTGGTACTGACAGGCTCAGAGGCCACCACGAAGAAACCGGAGCAAACTCCTCAGCCCGAGCCAGCACCACCCCGTGCAGGCACTTCTGAACCACTCTCCCAAGCAAATTCCCAGAAAATCACGTGGATTCAGGAGCAGGAAGCTTTCCAATGTTTTCCTGGCAGGGCTAAGGGCCAATTCCCAACTCCTGAGCTCTTTGTGAGCTCCCGGGGGCTGGGACGGCTCGGGGCTGGGGCAGGGGACACATCTGGGGGGAGGCTTTAGCGAGAGATTTTACAGAGAGATCTTAGCCACAGATTTTAGGGACAGAAGCAGGCTGGGAGGAGAATTCCTGGGAAACCCAGGATGGTGGAACAGCCAGAGCAGCACAAACAACTCTGCAGTCACGGGGCTTGAAAGGCTCTTTGAATTTCTGTGTGCAACAAGGACAGAGTGCAAATGGCACAGCCGGCTCCGAGCCCTCGGGATCATCCCTGATGATCCATCCCCACCTCCTCCAGCCCGGGAATGAGTCAGGCAGGCCCCGAGCAGGGCAACACCTCCGTGCACGGCTGGGTCACTGCACCCTCCAACACCTCCCTTCCCCGCTCCAATCTGATTTCTGCAGCTCAGAGAGCAAAAAAACCGCCATGAATTCTGTGCAGCCTTAGCAGAAAACAGGTATAAAACAGATATAGCAGCACCCAGCAGCAGGAGGCACAGGAGCCTGAAAGTTTTTTATCTGCCCAATTTTCTCTCCTCCCTGCACATCTGGGCAGCTGTTGAGGCCAACACTCAGGCTGTGCTGATCAGGGAAAAATAAAAGAATTAGGAAAAAAGCCCACCTCCAGCTGGAAGGCACCCAAAAGCCTGGCTGCAGTTTGGGGCTGAAACAGCACCTTATTTAGACAATCTGAGGAATGTTTGGGAGGCCGCTCCGGCTGGGAATTTGCATAATGGGTGTCTGTCCCGTGCTTACCTAAGAGCACAGGAATCCCGTCTGTCAGTCAGTCTAGACTGTGGGGCTGGATCCAGGGAATCTCCTGGCCAGGAATAACACCGGGAGCAGGGCAGGGTGCTGCCATCTGCTGACGGCACCCAGGCGTTGGGCAGGAATTTTGATTTTTGGGGTGATTTTTTGGGTTGGGGTTGTGGTGCAGAGCTCGGCTCGGGGTGAAGAGTGGGGGAAAATCCATCCTCATCCTCATCCTCATCCTCATCCTCATCCTCATCCTCACCCCCTGGAAAGCCCCAGCCCTCCTGGTGGCCCTGCAGAGCCTCACCCCGCTCTGCTGGTGGCTCCATTTGTAATTAAAGCACTGGGAGCGCTTTGATTAAGGAATCTCCATACAAATAACGATATTCAATCCAATTAATAAATATTAAAATCAAAGCCCAACAACCGCGGCCCACGCGCGCCCTCTGCCGCTCGCAACGGGGAACTGCAGGCAAGGAAATCCAGGCAGATTTTCCCCCCCCCCAAAAAATTGGATTTTGAGGGATTTTTCACCCGAAATGCACAAAATTAGCTCATTTCCACTTCCCAAAGCCTGGCTGCGATACACGGGGAAACGCAGAGCTCTGGAGCCACCTGGATCTCAGCTCTTTGGGTGACCGAGGAGGAACAACTGCTCATCTTCATCATCCTCATCCTCACCAGCCCAATCTCCTCCTGTCCCAAAGCCCCTGTGGGGAGCTCAAACCCTTCCCAAATCCAGGGAGGGCTCAGCCTCCCGCCCCTTGAATTCCCAAGGTTATTCCAACAGGATCCAGCGCCGTTGGAAACCCTGAGGATGATCCAGCCCTGGGACAACACAGCCACAACTCCCAGCTCTGGGTTTGTCACCTCCAAACAACCCCAAACAACCCCAAATTTGCTTTAACAACCCCGTCATGGAGCTTCCCACGGAACAGCAGCTCCCACACAGCTCCAGGTCCCCTCTGGAATGCAGAGATCTCCCTCCCTAATTAACGAGGTAATTGCTGGCACAAAACGAGGCCCCATAATGAGCAGCACCCACAGTCAGCACTCAGCCAAATCCACCTCCAAACCCACTCCAAACCCCTCATCCAGAGGGTTTTCCAGACGAAACGAACGAATTAATGGGAAATTGATCAACAGGCAGATCAGCAGGTCCTTGCTCACCTTCCTACTGCAGAGCAGCCTCGTTCCCCGTCCCGGATCCGCCTGGGTTCCTCGATTCCTCCTGCCAAGGGAAACGGGAACTCAGATCCATCACCCGAGCAGATGGTGCTGTGTTATTAATGGAGCTACAATTTGGGATATTTACTCCCTCACGGCATCAATCAGCCTGGGTGAGGGACACCCCTGGTTTGATTGATAACCAATTATTCACTGGGAAATCAGGGCTGACATTCGTTTATCAATAACCAGAATAACGACAGGGAAGCCGTGGAATCTTCTCTCCTTTGTTTTTATAAATCACAGCCACGGCCTGGGTGGGGGCTCAGGGAAATATCTGGGTCTAAATTGCATTTTTTGGGGGGGAAAGCAGAGAGGGAGAGGGGTTTGTATCATTTCGGGGGGAAATGAGGAGAGGGAGAGGTGTTTGCCCCATTTTGGGGGAAATGTGAAGAATAGGGGAGTGTTTGCCCCTTTTTGGGGGAAAGCAGACAGGGAGAGGTGTTTGCCCCGTTTTGGGGGGAATATGAAGAAGAGAAGGATTTTTGGGGGGAAATGTGAAGAAGAGAAGGATTTTTTGGGGGAAATGTGAAGAAGAGAAGGATTTTTTGAGGGGATATGAAGAAGAGAAGGATTTTTTGAGGGGGTATGAAGAAAGCAGCAGCATTTGCATCACTGCAGGGACGATCACAGAGCGTTTCCCCACAGAGCCCTCAGCCTGCCCCAGCTCAGCACATCCTGGCAGGTTGGATTTCCAAGAAATCCTCGGTCCCGGGCTGCAGGAACGAGCTGACCTTGGGAGAGCTCCCAAAACCCCGAGAAGCCCTCGTGCCTCACGTCCCCTTCCCAGTAAAACATTGCTCAACCCCGCTGAAGTCAGAGCCGGAGCCAGCGAGGGATGAATTCCAAGAATCCATCGGAGCTGAAATCCAGCCCTGCCTGTTTTCCCCGCTCGCTGCCTGAACACAAACAGGTTTTTTTTGTTGTTGTTGTTTTGCTTTGGTTTTTCTGAAGGAGTCAAACCCACGTCAGTGATTCTGGGCTGGGGTTCAGGCCAGGGCTCCTTTCACCTCCTCCTTCTGCAGATTGCAGCGGATTCAGGGATGAGGAACAGCCAAAAAAAGCAGTTTAAAGTTGTTTTGGTTGTTTTTTTGGTTTTTTTTAACAGAGATTTTTGCAAATTTCACATTCCAGGGCGAGCTCTCCGTGGAAATAGGAAGGTGAGGGCAGGGAAAAAAAGCCTGAATTTGGGGAAGGTCAGGAGAGCATTAAAAAGGAGGTGGGAATAAAGGCACAAACCCCTCAAACAGCCCCAGGTTTGGAACTGGCCTTGCAATCTCAGAGCCCTGCAGAGACCCCAGAATTCCTTCGGGACCTGGCAGCAGCCACACCACGACCACAGGGACAAAACAACCCCGGAGCTACCCAGAGGGACACGATCCCAGCTCTGTTGTTTACAGCCCTGCAGGATCCCTGCTCCGGGAGGGAAAACAAGGCTGACCTCAGCTGGAATAAACTCTGCCCCCTCCTTCCTCCCAGCCCTGTGCCGGTGCAAAGGTTTGGAACTCGATATTCCACAGCTCCTGTTTACGGACACCGCAGTGGCCGCCGTGCTCTGCTGCCAGCCCAGCCGGGGACACGGGGCCAGGGACACCCCCGGGACACGGAGCCTTCCCTGTGCCCCAGACCCTGCCATTTCCTCCGGGAAACATCCCCTGGCTCCGGGCCTGGAGGGCTCGCAAAGGCTCTGACCCTCCCCACAATTCCTGCTGGGAATGTCACATGGACAGCTGGGGCAAAATCCTGGCTGTATCCCGGTTTTCCTGGCTGTAGCTCTGTTTTCCTGCCTGTATCCGGGTTCTCCCAGCTGCATCCGGGTTCTCCTGGCTGTATCCCATTTTTCCTGCCTGTATCCCGGTTTTCCTGCCTGTATCCCATTTTTCCTGCCTGTATTCCAGTTTTCCTGCCTGTATCCTGGTTCTCCTGCCTGTATCCCATTTTTCCTGCCTGTATCCTGGTTCTCCTGCCTGTATCCCATTTTTCCGGCCTGTATCCTGGTTCTCCTGCCTGTATCCAATTTTTCCTGCCTGTATCCCATTTTTCCTGGCTGTATCCTGGTTCTCCTGCCTGTATCCCATTTTTCCTGGCTGTATCCCATTTTTCCTGCCTGTATCCCGGTTCTCCTGCCTGTATCCCATTTTTCCTGCCTGTATCCCATTTTTCCTGGCTGTATCCCATTTTTCCTGCCTGTATCCCGGTTCTCCTGCCCTTCCTTCCTTCCCCGACCCTGTCAAGCCAGAACCATCCCTGTCAGAGATGCCTGGGAGCGGGTGTGGGCAGCAGGAAGGAGAATTCCTTCCCCAGTTCCCTGGAAGCATCAACAGTTGGGAACGTGAGGCATCCTGGAGGGCCGGAGCCGGGAAGGAAACCGGATCCTCCAGCCCAGCCCACCAGAATTCCCCACTGCTGGAGCCAGGAATCCCGGGGGAAGGAGCAGGAGCCTTTCCAGGAGGAGCTCCCAGCTCAGCAGCAGGAATTCTGTGCCCCTGGGATTCTCCAGCCCCTTCCCAGCTCCTTCCCTGGCCTGGCTCCAACCCCTCCGTGTCTCTCTGGATGCTCGGCTCACCCCCAGGATTAAATCCCTCCATGGATCAGCCCCACACGTTCAGTTCTGCCCCTCTGTGCTCCATCAATATCCCCAGATCCGGGTCCAGAGCCGGACCTGTCACATCCCTAAAAACATCCTGCTATAAATAGCAAATTATCCAACAATGGCAGCAGGGCAACCACCCCAAAACCTCCAGGGCAGAGCTTCAAACGTGAACTTTTCCCCGGGAGCTGCTCCAAGGGATGAGCAGATCCTTCTTTCCCCGTGCCCTTTTCCAGCTGGGCTTTTCGGGGTTTTTTTGGGAGCAGCTGCTGCAGCCAGCACTCATTTGCTGCTGGTAGCTCATCGGGCAGTCTGTGCTGGCAACTGGCTCTGGAATATTTTTTTAAGTCCTAAAAAGGGAAGAATTGGAGGAGAGGGAAGCAAAAAAGGTCTGCAGGATTTGCAGCCCCAGGGATGTGAGCTCAGGAAATTGCTGCACAGGACCAAGGTGACCACACCTGGCATTTTAAACTCTTTCCAAAGGCAAATCCTGCCCCTGGGAGGCTCAGGAACTTTGGGATTTCTGAGCAGAGCACCCCAGTTTCACACACCTGTGCACAGGTGGATCCGTGTGGGGGGAAAGGTGAAACTCCAGCCCACAGGAAATAAACCAGATTAATTCACAAGTGGAGTTTAAGCGTGGAATGCCTCGTGGATGGAAGGAAAAGGAGCAGCACATTTCCCCACCTGGGATATTCCAAGGCACTTTTCCAACCCCCTCAGGAATTCCTGCCCAGGAATTGCTTTTCCTCTGAGCAAAAGAGGGAAAAAAGTTTAAAAGAAACCCTGCAGAGAGCAGCATTGCAGCAGCAGCAGTTCATTCCTCAGGAAATGTTTGGGGCTCCGGCTCTGCTCAGCAGAATCCCCTCAAACCCCTCCAGAGTTTCAGAGATCCTCGGGACAAGGGGCCATGGAAACAACAGGGCTCATTTCAGAGCTATTTTTAAAAGACTTTTTGCTTCTGGGATGCCAGTTTCCAGGAGTTATTTGGAAAATGAGATTTTATAAATGTCCCCACGCTCACGGAACAAACTGTGCTGGAGCAGCAGCTCCCTCTGCTCGGGATACTCCAGGGATGGCTTTGACTTTCCAGCTTCCTCTCATCCAAAAAAAAATAAAAATCACCTTTTCCTCCTTTTGGAGGGAAAAATAGCAACAAAAAATAAAATTTGTATTTAAATCCTCCAGTTTTAGCAAATGCCTACAGCTGTTCCAACCAGATCAAACCAGGGACAATCCCCTTCCCTGCTCCTGAGGTTTACTGGAATTATTTCAGCCCAAAGCCTCTGCCAGGATCCAGAGGGGATCTCTTCTGTCGCTGACAACATCCCAAAAATGGCAGGAATTTTAAAATCCACACCAATAACATCCCAAAAACGGCAGGAATTCCGGAATCCACACCAACAACATCCCAAAAACGGCAGGAATTTTAAAATCCACACCAATAACATCCCAAAAACGGCAGGAATTCCGGAATCCACACCAACAACATCCCAAAAACGGCAGGAATTTTAAAATCCACACCAATAACATCCCAAAAACGGCAGGAATTCTGAAATCCACACCAACAACATCCCAAAAACGGCAGGAATTCTGAAATCCACACCAACAACATCCCAAAAACGGCAGGAATTCTGAAATCCACACCAACGACTGCGTGGAGGGGAAGAGGAGGTGCAAGAGGAGCCAGCTGAGGGGAATTCCTGACCCTGTCCATGCCAGATGGGTGCTGAGGTCTGGGATTCCTGGAGTGCCTTGGAAAAGCCAGCAGGAATTTGCTTTGCAGCGTTCTCAGGGCAGCTGAAGGCTGCAGAGTGATTCCATGGGTTGCTCCAACAATTTGGGAATTTCTCCAGTAAAATACTAAATATCAAGTTGTTTAAAATCCCTAAAAACACCCCACAAAAAGAATCCTGGTGAACCAGCCCTGCTTCCAGCTGAATCAAACACTCCCCAGCGAGGGGATATTCCCCTTTTTCCTTCCAGCTGGGAAAAGTTCACCACAGAAAACAGGAAAAGGAGGGGAATACCCAGAGGAAGGACTTGGAAGCCAGGTTTGGGTTTAACTGCGGCTGTTTCACCTCACAGCAACTGCTGAGGTTGTTCCAATGTGGTTCGTGTTACACAAGTGCCCTCAATCTCCCAGGATCAGCAACTTTATACAGGCAATTAGTGAAAAAATTAAATGCCTTAATGACCCCTGGGAAATGAGATCCATCTGTGATTCCTGAGCCAGGGCAGCTCCATTTCTGCAGGACATAAATCCCCAAAAAAGGGGATTTGTGTCACTTCAGGAACGGGGGGAGAATTGAGAGCATGAAAAGCTGCTCCTAAATACCAGAAAGGTGTGAGAGCCCTGATAGGCACCACAAAGAGATTAAAAAAGGGTAAAAAATCAGGATCACAGGATCACTGAGGCTGGAAAAGAGCTCTGGGACCACCGAGCCCGAGCTGCGCCTGATCCCCACCCTGTCCCCAGCCCAGAGCTCCCAGTGCCACCTCCAGGGGTTCCTGGGACACCTCCAGGCGTGGGGACCCCAAACCTCCCTGGGCAGCTCTTCCCAAGGTTTAACAACCCTTTCCAGGAGGGAATTCCTGCTGCTGTCCCACCTGGAGCCCCCTGGGGCCCTTCCCTCCTGTCCTGCTGTCCCCTGGGAGCAGAGCCCCTGCTGTCCCCTCCTGTCAGGGACTGTGGAGATTGGGAATGTCCCCCTGATCCTGCTTTTCTCCAGGCTGAGCCCCTTCCCAGCTCCCTCAGGAACTCTCCAGCCCCTCAGGAACTCTCCAGCCCCTTCCCAGCCCCTCAGGAACTCTCCAGTCCCTTCCCAGCTCCCTCAGAACTCTCCAGCCCCTCAGGAAGTCTCCAGCCCCTTCCCGGCTCCCTCAGGAACTCTCCAGCCCCTTTCCCAGCCCCTCAGGAACTCTCCAGTCCCTCAGGAACTCTCCAGCCCCTTCCCAGCTCCTTCCCTGGCCTGGCTCCAACCCCTCCGTGTCTCTCTGGATGCTCAGCTCACCCCCAGGATTAAATCCCTCCATGGATCAGCCCCACACGTTCAGTTCTGCCCCTCTGTGCTCCATCAATATCCCCAGATCCGGGTCCAGAGCCGGACCTGTCACATCCCTAAAAACATCCTGCTATAAATAGCAAATTATCCAACAATGGCAGCAGGGCAACCACCCCAAAACCTCCAGGGCAGAGCTCTGACTCCTCCTGTCAGGTCCCTCCTGGGCACGGGGCTGGAGAAGTGAAATCCCCCCTTCCACACTGCCACAAAAATCCGCGAACAAAGATCTGCCCTGAGCTGGAGCACCAACATTTCCCACAGGAAATCATCACGAGAACAGCCCCGTGAGCTTTCCCTTTTGCTTTTCCCTGCTTTGCTCCTGGCTTGGATAAAAGCTCTGGCTCACAGCCAGGCTCCCGGGGACCCCACATCCGTCCCCTCCTGGAGGACACCCCAAGTGCACAAAGCAGGCAAAGTGACACACGTGGCACAGGGAAGGGACCTTTTTTGGGGATGTTTTTTTAGGAAAGTGAGGCAAGAGGAAGCGCTGCCAGGGATGGAGGGAAAGGACCGGCGGTCACGTGAGGAGATCCAGCCCCAAAAGCAGCTGCTAATGAGTGTCTCAGTTAATTACCCGGCTCCCCGGGACGAGGAGCTCGGGCTGGCAGCTCAGCCGCGGCTCCACTGCCAGGGACACAGTGCCCTCTCTTGGAGACTCCAAACCCAGCCCAGAGCCGGGACTGGGGACAAAAACCGCTGGAATATCCTAAAAAAGAGATTTCTGCCCAAGAAACAGCTCTGGCCTGGCTGGGTACTCCTCGGAGGAACTCTGGAGCTGCTCCCGAGGCAGGTCAGTGACTCGTGACCTTGAACAACCTTTGGACCTTCCTATCAAAACTCGGATCTTTTTTAAAATTAAGAATTTGGAAGATGGGGAATATTGAAATACTGGAATATTAAGGAGTGGTGATATTGTGGTGTCTCAGAGGGGTTTGGGATGGAAGGGACCTGAAGGATGAGCTAATTCCAGGAAAAACAATGGAATTGTTTGATGAAGAACCACGCCAGTTCAGAGGCAGCAGCTCCACACCAGATTTCTGTGTCCCCAGGGCCATTTGGGGCCCCTGGTCAGCAGCTCTCAGCGCAGGGACAGTCCCCAGTGCCCACCTGGCACAGGTGACCCTGCACAGCGTGGCTGCCCCATCCCAAGGCCAGGCTGGACCGGGCTTGGAGCACCCTGGGATGGGGCAAGGGAAGGGACTGGACGGGCTTTAGGTCCTTCCCACCCAAACTCCGGGTGGGAAATGCCCTGATCTGGGCCTCAGGAGGTGTCTGGGTGTCTGTGGGTGCTGCTGGCACCTACCTGGGCAGGTGTCCCCACCTCCTCTGGCACACAGGGCACTCGCTGCAGGGGGGAAAGGACAAATCTCCTAAAACAAAAACAAATTGAGAGAATTTTCAGCAATTGAAAGGATCCTGCAGGGAATTGCAGCTCCTCTCAACACCAGGTTTGAGCCCACCAGCTGAAGCACCTCATACCTTTTCCCCCATTTCCACCAGCTCCTTTTTTCCCTGTTTTTCCCTCTTTCCCTCCTGTTTTCTCCCTGCTGGAATCCAGCCCATTCCAGAACGATTTAAATCCAGCCAGCCACACAAGGGGTGTGTCCTTCAGGGTGGTTTATTTACATTTCAATATGTTTGGGTCCTGCCTTTGAGATTTTTTTTTTTTTTGGGGGGGGGAAATCCCAGAAGTCACCAAAGGAGAGGTTTAGTGAGGACGATGCAGGTGGCACTTGAGGAGGCTTTCTCCATGCTCATCCATGGAATCTGGGATAAAAAACCCCAACTTGTATCAACTTAGACCCGGCTTTGAACACATCGATTCCAAAAGAGATTTTGTTCTGTGGGGGGGAAAGTCTCCCCCGAGGAGCCTGGCAGCTCCCAGGCTGTCACCTGCTGTCACCTGTGCAATTCCACATCCCAGTCTGAAGATGGCTCCATCGGAATGAGGGATGCCACCCATCCATCCATCTGTCCATCCATCCCTTCCTCCGTCCATCTGTCCATGCATCCCTTCCTCCATCCATCCACTCCTCCATCCATCCCTCCCTCCCTCCATCCATCCATCCCTCTGTCCATCCATCCATCCATCTGTCCATCCATCCATCCATCCCTCCCTCCCTCCATCCATCCATCCATCTGTCCATCTATCCCTCCCTCCATCCGTCCATCTGTCCATCCATCCCCCCCCTCCCAAACACAGCACCAGGCACACCAGGAGTGCAGAAACAATTCCCAATTCCCTCCACCGATCCCAGGGGATTTGTCACAGGTGAAGGAAGCAGCCCCATCCCTGACATTCCTGAGGCTGGCAGAGGGGAGTTTCAACAAAAGAAACCAGGGAAAAATAACCTGAGCGACTCATGGAAGTGAAAGACAAGGAGAGTGACAAAGATTTAAGGAAAGAAAGGGAAGAGGAAGGCAGAGCTGCAGCATTTCATCTTCTGTTCCTCCCCACAACGAGCCAATTAAAAAGCCCACACACTAAATTAATTCCAGTTCCAGGGGAGCTGGAAATACAGAGCCACTATTTAGGTTAGGGAAAATTGCTGCATTCTGTTCCTTTGTCAGGTGGCAGAGAATGACATCTGCAAAAGGAAAAAAAAAGGAAAAAAAAAAAAAAAGAAAGAAAAAGCAGAGTTTGGGCCCCAGCACAGCAGAAGCAAAGGAAACTGAGGGAACTGAGGGAAGGGTTTGAGGATCTGAGGAGCCTCATCCCACAGACACAGGGACAGGGCAGAGATCTGTGCCAAGATCCCGATGTTCTCCCCACATCCCGGCTGCCTCACAACTCTCACACCTCATCAGTTCCTTGTTTTGTTTTAAACAAGTGGCCAGGACGTGGTTAAGGAGCTCTGCTTCCCTAAAACCACCCTTCCTCCAGGAACCCTCCCAGTGTTTAATTTATCCCTCTGATAAAACCCAGCCCCAGGACGTCAGGCGCGGTTTGCCATCGGCTCCAGGGTAAATATCCCAGCCACGTTTGCTCCCATCCTGTCCCAGGTGGGACTCTGGGACTGAACTCCTCAGCACTTCCAGCAGAGAATCCCTCTGTTCTCAGCACAGCAACCCCCGATCCACGCTGGAATTTTAAGGCAATAAACCCCACGGGGAGCAGAGAATACAAATTATTACCCCAGCTTTTTTCCAAGATGACAAAAACCAACCAGGGGAGCAGGGCTGGAGCTGCAGGAGCCTCGGGGCAGCGCCAGGCTCGGCTCTCCAGAGGGAACTGCTCCCTGTGTAATCATTAACAGCAAAACCCAGCCCAGATAAAGCCAGGGAGAGGCACCTGGAGCAGGGATGCGCTGGGAGCCAGCGATGTCCCAGGCACCAGGAAGCTCAGGATGTTTGCCTGTTCCTGTTGTGGCTCTGCCCTGGGGACAGCAGGGATGGCAACTGGGAAAACTCATCTGTTTGTTAGGGAACTGGGAAAATTCATCTGTTTGTTAGGGAACTGGGAAAACTCATCTGTTTGTTAGGGAACTGGGAAAATTCATCTGTTTGTTAGGGAACTGGGAAAACTCATCTGTTTGTTAGGGAACTGGGAAAATTCATCTGTTTGTTAGGGAACTGGGAAAACTCATCTGTTTGTTAGGGAACTGGGAAAATTCATCTGTTTGTTAGGGAACTGGGAAAACTCATCTGTTTGTTAGGGAACTGGGAAAATTCATCTGTTTGTTAGGGAACTGGGAAAACTCATCTGTTTGTTAGGGAACTGGGAAAATTCATCTGTTTGTTAGGGAACTGGGAAAACTCATCTGTTTGTTAGGGAACTGGGAAAATTCATCTGTTTGTTAGGGAACTGGGAAAACTCATCTGTTTGTTAGGGAACTGGGAAAATTCATCTGTTTGTTAGGGAACTGGGAAAACTCATCTGTTTGTTAGGGAACTGGGAAAATTCATCTGTTTGTTAGGGAACTGGGAAAACTCATCTGTTTGTTAGGGAACTGGGAAAATTCATCTGTTTGTTAGGGAACTGGGAAAACTCATCTGTTTGTTAGGGAACTGGGAAAATTCATCTGTTTGTTAGGGAACTGGGAAAACTCATCTGTTTGTTAGGGAACTGGGAAAATTCATCTGTTTGTTAGGGAACTGGGAAAACTCATCTGTTTGTTAGGGAACTGGGAAAATTCATCTGTTTGTTAGGAAACCGGGAAAACTCATCTGTTTGTTAGGGAACTAGGAAAACTCATCTGTTTGTTAGGGAACTGGGAAAACTCATCTGTTTGTTAGGAAACTGGGAAAACTCATCTGTTTCTTTGGGAGCTGGGAAAACTCATCTGTTTGTTAGGGAACTGGGAAAATTCATCTGTTTGTTTGGGAACTGGGAAAACTCATCTGTTTCTTTGGGAACTGGGAAAACTCATCCGTTTGTTAGGGAACTGGGAAAACTCATCTGTTTCTTTGGGAACTGGGAAAACTCATCCATTTCTTTGGGAACTGGGAAAACTCATGTTTGTTAGGAAACTGGGAAAACTCATCTGTTTCTCTGGGAACTGGGAAGACTCACCGCAGGCCCTGGGCCCAGCTGGCAGCAGGAGCTCCGTGCCAGGGACGCCCCTGCAGAGCCCAGTGGTGCCCGCAGGACCCGCTGAGGACAAGGACAAAAGCCCCAGGATGTGGCACAGGGAAGGGCAGGGATGTGGCACAGGGCTGGCCCCACACAGATCCAGGAGGAAAGCCGCCGAGTTCCACAAAATCCTGCTCCCAAGGAGAGCCCTGTGAGCCACGTCAGGCACGAAGGCAAACTGGGAGTATTTATAGCCCTGGATTAGAGCAGGATCTGCTGGGAATCCAGGGAATGGAGCAAATTCCCATTCCCGGAGAGGTGACAGAGGTGACACATTTATGGGCTCTCACTTCCCAATCCATCCTTTTTTTCAGCACATTTATACAGAGTTTCAGCAGCTTTATCCAGCCCTGCTCCTGGAATTCTTTCTCATTCCCAATTCCCTCGGGGAAGGCACCCAGGCATTAGGGACAGGTATTAATTAAATCCTGGAACTGCTCCTGCACTTCCTACTGCAACCACCAGCTCCACAACAGCCTTTCAAACCGGGATAATGCTGTTATCCTGGAAGGAATGGATGAGGAGCACTACCAGCCCTCATCATCCCCAATTTTATTTCTACAAAACCTGGCAAAAATGGGTTTTTCCTTGGATAATCCCACTGAAATTTGCAATCCGGGAAAACGCAGAAAAAACCAAATTTTACAAGTCCTGGAATTTACAACCACGCGGAGCACGGAGGAGAAAATATTCCTGCTTGGATAAAACCTAGGAGAACATTCAGGAAAATAGGGATGCGGACAAAAGCTTTCCCAATCTGTTCCAGGATTAAATGGAACGTGGCCAGGCCCACCCCTCTCCCCACCCAGCCGTTCTGTTTTATTTTCAGCACCAGCCCCAAAGCCGGTCCATGGGCACCAGCACTTGGATCAGCTCGATACAATCAGTCCCAGCAGGAATCCAAACCCGTAATTACAGCAGCCTGCCCATGGAAAACACCAAGGAGGGAGGGTTTATTTGTGCAGGGGACAGGAGTTTCGAAGATGAGAGGAATAAATCAGGGAAAAACGGTTAAAAAAACTCATTGGGGGAGTTTGGGGAAGAAAATCAGCTGCACCAGAGGCTCCGTGGCTTCAGAAGTTGCAGGGGAAATGGAGAATTTGTACCTGGAAGGCCTCGGGAGGGCTGGAACTCGGGGAAGCAGCGCAGCCCCCCTGCCTTGGCTGTGAATCCATTTCCTACCCAGCTTTGTCCAGCCTCCCATAAAAACTTCCTGTCCCTCCACCGACCTTCCCTGAGCACTTTTCCCGACCCTGGAGCCATTCCCACCTTCCCCGGGCTGGCAAAACCTCCCTCTGAGAATCCCTCTGGAATCCCAGCCAGGTTTTTCCCGGATTTACCTCCAAACCAGCAAATTTTAGCCAGACCACCTCTCCCAAAGACAGCCCTGGGACTCTCCCGAGTTTTCCGAACCGCTGGAAAACGTGAAGTTGATTTTTTTTTTTTTTTTTTTTTTTCACCAGGGATGCACACAATGCATCTCCTCTGGTGGTTGACAACCCCTCTTCTATTTCGGGAATGCTCATCCGCAGGTGGAATTGGATTTCTGTTCCCATGACTGACAACACAACTCCATCCCGGCCTATGGCAGCTGCTGCTATTTTCAGCCCTCTGCCTCTCTCCAGTATTATTCCAAAGGTGAGAACTATTTCCAGAGAACACCAGAACAGCGTTTTCCACACCTTAACAGAAAAAAAAAAAATTGAAAAAAAAATCACGGAATTTTGAAAGTTTTGCCACAGGGCAAAGAACTCTCAGCAGCCAAGAGCATTAATGAGCTTGTGGAGTGGCTGGGAGTGTTAAAATGGAATTAAAGTCCCTGTTGGAAAGGGGAAATAGTCTTAAACTGCGTTGCCACGAAGATATTCCTCACCAGCAGGCAGAGAAGTGCTGATTTCCTCTATCCTGGCAATGCAGGAATGGGAATTGTCCCTAGGAACGGCCATAAATAAAAAAAAAAACAAACAGAAAAATGGGATGGAACTCCTCGTTTCATAGGCATCCCTAAAAACGGTGAATGTGGAGCTGGGACACCACAAACCCTGCTCACAAACAGACGCTGCTGAACCCAGAGCGAGAGCTAACCTCCTTTGGAGCCGCTGGAAAGGCTCGGATCCCCGGGAAGAAAAGCCGAGGGTGGGATAATGAGGCAGGGAATGTTAACCAGCTAATTAGCAATCAGAGACAGAGAGAGAGAGGAGAGCTGCGATCAGGGAGAGGCGCCGACTCCTCACGCTGCACCTGACCCGCTGCGGGCGCTCACCCGGCACTGCCGAGCTCCGTCCCGCCCTGCCCGGCCCTCCGCAATTCCCCAAAATTCCGATCCCAGCTCGGCCACCGCGTCCTGCCCGCACCCAGCAGCGCCGGGCTCAATTCCCGGCCCTTCCCGGCGCTCCAGCCGCCGTGCCCCGCGGGCTGCAGGGAGAACGATTCCCCTGGAGCCACGGGCCACTCTCCCCAGGCAGGTGTTGGCCCGTGACTAATCCCTGGCAGCCACCCAGAGCCGCTTCCAGCAGCTCCCGCTGGATGAACGTGGAATTCTTTATTCCCCCTCCGTGAAAAATGCTGTGGATAATGCTGGCCACAGCCCTACAAAGGGAAGGTGTGCTGGCACAGGTCGGGCTTAAAGCTCGGGATAGTGGAATGCTGGCAAAGGAATTTGGATTGCGGCTCTGTTGGTGTAAATCCCCCAGAATCCCGGGGTTTTGCTGCCTTTCCCAGAAATGTGTTTGCAGCGAGGCCCTGTGGAGCACTGACAGGCACAGAATGTGCAGTCACTAAACTGGGACCCAAAGGAGGCCTTGGGCTGGAAAAGAGCTCTGGGACCACCGAGCCCGAGCTGTGCCTGATCCCCACCCTGTCCCCAGCCCGGAGCTCCCAGTGCCACCTCCAGGGCTTCCTGGGACACCTCCAGGCATGGGGACCCCAAACCTCCCTGGGCAGCTCTTCCCAAGGTTTAACAACCCTTTCCAGGAGGGAATTCCTGCTGCTGTCCCACCTGGAGCCCCCTGGGGCCCTTCCCTCCTGTCCTGCTGTCCCCTGGGAGCAGAGCCCCTGCTGTCCCCTCCTGTCAGGGACTGTGGAGATTGGGAATGTCCCCCTGATCCTGCTTTTCTCCAGGCTGAGCCCCTTCCCAGCTCCCTCAGGAACTCTCCAGTCCCTTTTCCAGCTCCCTCAGGAATTCTCCAGCCCCTTGTCCTTTTTTTGAAGTGAAACCAGGAAAGAGGGGCTCGCTCAGAGGAGCAGGGAATGCTCAGCTCGGGGATGCTGGAGCACCAGGAGCCAGCTCAGCTCAGCGGAACAGGATAAACTTGGGAGAGATAAAGACATATCTGTGATCACGCTGCTGGCTGTGCCAGAACGTCTGCTGGGAATGTCTGGATCGTGGATTTGTTTCCCAAAAAAAACCCAGCGTGCTGCACAGCTCCAGGCTGACGGACAGACACCCCTGGCCTGGAAAATCATGGAATGGTTTGGGTTGGAAAAGTCCATCCAGTGCCACCTTCTGCTATTGCCAGCCTGGCCCGGCACAACTCCAGGGAACACCTGGCATTTGTAGGGAAAGCAGCACCAGGGTTTAAACTGAAGGAAAAGCACTGAGAGAGGCCAGATCACCCTAGGAAAGCCAATGGATGAGGATTCCATAACCCAAAGGATGGGAATGTCAAGGTTTAATTGGGATTAGTGCAATTACACCTGCCTGACACCAGCGGAATTCCGTGGCTGCTCCCACAGCTCTCATGGATCACAGGAAAAATGCTTCCCCAGACTCTCCCCAGGAGCGTGGAGCTCCTTGGAGACGCTGCCAGATCCTGTGGATCCCTGGAAATGCACACCTGGAGCTCCCTGCTCACTCACCTGGATCCTGCACCCCCCAGAACTGCTGAGACCCCGCCGAGGGACAGAACTCCCAAGCTGGAACACAACCAGCAGCTCTCAGCCTTGCCAAAAGGCCTTGCTTTAATAGAAAAAGGAAATAAAGAGCGGCCCCCAAGGCCTTGCTTTCCTCCCTGATAGGAAAGTTTGATGAAATTCCCAACATTTGTTTGGGAATTGCACCACAACTGCTCGGAGGAGCAGGCGGGCCACGTCAGGATTTATGGAGCATAAACACCGAGCCCTTGCCAGCAAGAAAAAAAGAGAAGTAACTCAGAGTAAAAATCCTCCCAAAAGCAGCTCCTGCATCACATCCAGAGAAATCCTCCTGCAGTTCCCAAGCTCAGGAGGAGCTCTGCAGGGGTTAAACCACACCAGGAACGTTTAAATCTTGTGCATTTTTCTAACAGCAGATGAGGCAGAAATGGACAAAATGCCTCCAGGGCTGAAAAAAAACCTTTCCAAACTATGCTATAGATTTAAAAATAGATTTCTTTTTTATTTCCAGAGGGGACAAGTTGGGAATGAAACAAAGAAGGTTTTTGGGGGGCCCTTAGCAGTGTCCATCCCTGGCTGTCACCTCCCTGCTGTCACCTGGGAGGGATCTGGAAGTGCCAAGAGGGGGAATCTCCTTCCCTCAGGAATCAGGGCCCGTTTTCCTGCTCCCCATTCCCATCAGGAGCGAGATTATTTTTCAGACAACTCTGTTTTCTCAAACATGAAAATAAAGCAGGAGCTGCTGAGGTTTCCTGGCTTTTGCAGCTTCCGAAAAGTCACTAAAAATCCATCTTTAAGTGGAAATTCAGGAATGTTTTCAGCTGTACAGACCCAACCCAGGCTGAAGTACTTTAAAACTCCTTCTTGTCTGTCAGGAGGGGGAAAAACACGGGATAAATGATGAAAAAGCACAACCCTTAACTAAATTTCCTGTTTTGTGTCTCGGCGTTAACAGTGTGCCCGAATTTCCTCCTTTTTTTTTTTTCTGTCCTTAACGTCACAGCCAATCCCTACCCACCCATTCCACAAAAACCTAACCCTGAACTGCTGGAATAGGAACGATCAGCTGAATCCAGAGCTCACTGCCAGGAAAAACCCAGCTCCTTACACCCTTAAAACAAAGATTAAAGCTCCCTCAGAGCCCCCACCAGCGAGAACTCACCGAATTAAACAGATTTATCCCCGTGCCCGCTTCTGGTTGGGTGTTTTTAAATTAACTGGTGGCTGCTCAGGTATTTTGGAGGAGGAAAAAGGTATTTTGGACCAGGATTGTGCAAGACACAACACTTCAGAAGCGTTTTCTGGGGGGAAGATTTAAACTCGAGGGCGTTTCAAGCGAGTTTCACTTTCAGAAACTCCAAATGCCACCGTGCTTTGGGGCACAATGGCTCGTTTGTCCCCTGGTTTCCATCCAGGCCCGTTTTGGCACAAGCAAGCAGCAGCAGATGATAACAGGGGGGACCAAAAGCAAGGCCTGGGCTCTGCCAGTTCTCTGAATCCCAGCAATTTATTGTCAAGTACAAATTAAGTGGGTAAATCTCGGACTAATTAATATTTAAGGCAAAGCTCTCTCTCCCAGCTTTGCTCTTTTTTTTTTTTTTTTGTCTGAATGTGACAATGGGCAGGCAGGGAACTGGATTTATGTTTTTAGTTCTGTTCCCTTCCCAGCTTGTGGAAAAGCCAGAGGAGAGGAAGACAAAGCAAAAAATCACCTGGCAACAGGTGAGTGGGACAGAGACACCCTGAGCAGAGAGCTGGGAGATGCTGCAGCTGGGAAATCCAGAATCCAGCTCTGCACAGAAGATTCCTGTGGCTAACCCACTCCAGGAATTCCAGGATATTGGAATTAGAGCTTTCCACCTCTTCAGGAGTTCCAGGATATTGGAGCAATCAGAGGTTCCCACCTCAAAGCTCAACTGTGAGATCTTTACACCAAGGCCAGGTTGGGATTCCAGGGCTTGGAGCAACCTGGGACAGTGGAAGATGTCCCTCCAACCCAAACCATTCCAGGATTTTTGGTGACCTCACCTCCTCTGATTTCTCATAAAAATGAGGAAAACAACACTGGATCTACAACCTCAAGCAGGTCCCTCACTTATCTCACATCAGCACAGACACAATATTCCATAAATCCCTTTTCCCCCCTCACTCTCTTTTCCCAAGCACAAGAATTCCCAAACAATCACAAAATTCCCTCCTGCTTTTCCAGGTTTTTGGGTCATCCACCCCCTTCTTCCCACCCTTCTTCCAACTCTGCTGCTCCCCACAGCCCCTGGAAACTCCTCCGGAGCTGCACTGGGGGTTACAAACCAAACCACATCATTCCCTATTTCCACCCTGAGCTCATTTTAGGACTGAAAAGGCAAGAAAACGATTTAAGTGCCAGCTCCAGCTCTGTGCTCGCCACCTCCTCCCAAGGGTGCCCAAAGAGCTTCCCCCACCCGCTGGCCACTGGACAAGCGGCCACTTGGAGCCCTCCAGGAGCCAGAGCATTCCCAGGGCGATTATTCCGGAGCTGGAGCTCGTCCAGCCCGGCTCTAACGGGGCAGGGACAGCCACGATCCCCTAACAGCAAGGAAACTGCCAGAAAACCAGGAAACTGCCGGAAAACCAGGAAACTGCCACAAAACCAGCTTTTGCCAAGGGGCAGAGCGTCCAGCTCCTCTGGAGCCCAGGGCAGGGATCAGAAGCGGGGTCCCTCGTTAGGCTAACGAGCTCCGGGGCACGGTGACAGCCCCGGCAGGGCACGGTGACAGCCCCGGCAGCGCAGATAAGGAGCCCGGGCAGGGAAGGGGGACGAGCAGGGACAAAGCTCCGTGTCCCCTGTCACACGCTGCCCTCCCGGCTCCCTGCCGAGCTGCCGCTCCACCCTTTCCAAGCGGGCCCGACCTCCCCAGGGCAGCTCTGGATGCGTTAATTCCCTCCAGGGTGTTAAACACATCCAGGGACGAGATGGGAACAGCAGGAAAACGGGAATGGGCACCAAAACTGTGTCGGGCACGGCAGCCCCTCCAGCAGCCACACAAAAGAGCCATTTCCATTCGTGTCACAGCCACAGATGGCAGGAGGAAACCTCTGGACAATCGGCTCCCTTTAACCCTATTGATCCAGCTTGTTTTGGGGGGTGTTTCTCCCGTTTTTCCCCGCAAAAGAACGGGATGAATGGTGGCTAGAGTTTCACAAATTCCCACGAATTTGTTTTATGGTCACGGAGCTGAGCTGAGAGCTGAAGCCTCAAGGATCTGCTCACCTGCCTGTGGATATCCCAGGGAGACAAAGACCTGTGGAACCTCCTGGGGATGGAGGCCTGAGCTCAGCTCTGAGAAGCCACTGGGCTCTGAAAAGCTGAAGAAAACCAAGCAATCACCTAAAAGGCCTGGAGTTTGCTTGGATTAAACATGAGCTGCTGACTCCCATGGTCTGTCACACACACAGATCTCCTCCTGGGAGCAATCACCCCCTTTGGACACGTCCAGGGCAGCGTCACAAGAAGCTCACAGAGCTGGAGGGTGCCAGTTTTCCCAAAAAAACCCTATTGAACCACAATAACTTCCTCCAAGCAGCAGCAGAGGTGTCTCAGAGCAGACACAGCCCCAGCCCAGCGCGTTTGGCCTTGGTTTAAGGCCACACCTGATGGCCACAGCCCAGGACGGAGGCAAATCCCAGATCTGTACTCACAGCTCCAATCCCTGTCTCCCTGCACTTCCCCAACTCCTAAAGGACGCCCAGCTTCCCATTCCACACCTCCAACTGGAAGTGAGGAGCAGGAGACAGATTCCTCTCTCTCTCCCTTTGTCTGCGGCACCCACTTACCTCCTCTACACCTCAGTAACACAAAACCCAGATCCCGCAGCCACCCCTCCTTTACGCAACCCACACAATTCCCGGTGCCTCCCGGATCCTGCCCGGACCAGGCGGGGTCCTGTCCTGGGCCAGCCACCGGCTCCTGGCCACGCCAGCCCACCCTCAGCCCGCAGGCGGGAAACAAACGAGTAAATTATGTCGCGTTGGACGCTCTGCCGAGCTCACAATCTCCTTTTTCGCCCCAAAGCAGGGGCTGATCCACCATAAAGTGCCCCAGCTTCCCAAGCAGCTGGCACTGAACCGTGCCCCTCATCGAGGTGTCCCGTGTCACCTCACCCACCCAAGACGCCCCTCGCCATCCCCACCCCCTGCGCCAGCCACCCCCCTCTGCCCCCATCCCCCCAATTCCTTCATCCAAAAACAC
>VWZV01016226.1:63139-80342 GCA_013397155.1 Irena cyanogastra
CCCCGCCCGGGGCCCCGGACCCCCGGGCCCGGCCCCGAGCGGCTCCGGGACGCGGCCGCGGCGGGACGGGGACAGACGGACAGGGATGCGCGGACAGGGACACGCGGACAGGGATGGGGACAGACGGACCGCGATGCACGAGGATGGGGGCACACGGGCAGCGATGGAGATCCATGGGATGGAAACAGAGGGACAGGGACAGACAGACAGACAGACAGGAACGGGACAGGGACACACGGAGAAGAAACACAAACAAGGTCACACGAATAGGGACATGCGGGGATGGGGACAGGGACACACGGAGAGAGAGATGGGGACACATGGGGCTGAGAGTGGACAGCCAGGCAGGGAGACACAGCATGGGGACACACGGACAGGGACCCCACACAGACACGTGCACGGTGGGGACATGAATCCACATGAGGAGGGACAGCCCAGGGACTCGTGTATGGGGACAGAGCCCCACAGGTGGTGACAGGGGACACAGGGACAGGACAGACGGATACACACGTCCCAGCCAGGCAGGGCACGGGTGGCAGAGGGTGCCGTGAGCCCCCGTGGCAGTTGGGGGTGGCTTTGGGGACACAGAGGCCATGGTGCCACCCCAGCACAGGACCGGGAGCTTGCGCACGCACCGCAGGGCCTTTGTCACCAACTGGTGTCACCTGCTCATGGCAGAGCCCCAAAACCCCGGAGGGGCCCTTGAGGGGACACACGTCGGGTCCTGCTGGGGCTGTGGGACACTCAAGCGCTGGCTGAGGCCCCCCCAGACCCTGAGTGGGACCAGAACAGCCCCAGGGTGACCATCCCCGCCCTGTGTCCCACCACTGGCACCGGGCGCTGGGGGTGGCCGGTGACTCCGGGGGTCCCACGGTCCCTGTCACAGCTGGCTCTGCTCCCGCCTCCCCCCTGCCGCACTCCTGAGTGGCCGCAATTAAAATCCGCAGCCTCTATTAATAGCAGCCGGCGGGCACCGGGCCACGGTGGCACCCACGCGCTGGCACCGCGTCCCCACGGGAACGGGAGGAGGTGTGGGGGCACGGGGACATCGGCCCGCCCCGCCCCGTGAGGTGACAAGGCCCCAAGGCCCGGGGGGTGGTGGCAGCCTCAGCCCCCCCCGCCGCGCTCGGAGCCGGCCGGATACTCCTCGTTAGAGGGAATGAATGAGTTTTCCTTGATCATTTTCCTGCGGCTCCTCCTCGTTCCATTGAGCCGCAGCTCCCCGCCAGGCCTGACGCAACGGGGCGGCCGCTCACGCAGGGCTGAATCACGGCGCTGCCGAGCGGGGGGTGCCGGGGGGTCCTGTCCCCCTCCCCGGGCTCAGCAGGGCTCGGGGGGGTCCGGCCGGAGGGGTTCGGCTGCCCAGGGGGGGCTCAGCCCACGCCGGGGCCGGGCACGTGCGGCCGCCGCGTGAGCCGGAGCGGAGCAGCCGTGGGGGACATCAAAAACAGCGAGTGACAGCGAGGGGAGAAGGGCAGGGAATTTATTGGGAGCAGCGGGGCCGCCTCCTCCTCCACCCTGCAGCACGGGATGATCCTGTGGATGAAGCCCCTGAGGATGAGGATGGGGGAGCTCAGCACCCCCGGCACTTCACAGCCCCCCCGATCCCAAACTGCAGCAGGAGGAGATGTGAAAGGGAGGTGACAGCCCAACAGCAGACACTCAGCAGTGTGTCACCTCTTCCCCCTCATCCCCCCCAGGAGACAGGTCACCCCCCAGGAGAGATGAAACAGCCCCGAGGCTTTACCACGGCGAGGCAAATCACGTTCTCCTCATCCTGCTGGTTTGTGTCATGCCAGGCCCAAAATAACCTCCCTCCGCCCCCCCCTCCACTCCAGGTTTTCAAAGGAAGATTAATTGACTCGGGGATGTTGCAGCAATTAAACTAACGAGCCCCAGGATCTGTCAGATGATGCTCAGCTGCCTCCATATGCTGCAGCTGGGCCACCGCGGAGGCTCGGAGCCTCCTCCCCGCTGCCGGCACTGCGCCATCCCCATCATTCCATCAGCGCTTCCAGGAGCCCGCCGGAAGCTGCTGCAGGAGCGAGGGCTCCGGGTAATTAAAATGCAGCCCCTGCCTGAGCCAGGCTGTGTCTCACGGCTGGGGGGAGCACAGGCCCAGCCACAGCCTCTGATCCCAGCTCCTCGCTCCCACAGGCAGCGCCAGCGGGATCAGCGGCACCCGGAGCTTCCCAGGGGCTCTGCGGCTGCTGAGAGCTGCTCCTGTCTCTCAGCATCGCCTCCACTCCCCCCCGGGGAGGCCATTCCGTTCCTCTGGAAACCTGGAAAAGCCTTGGAGCAGCCCCCGATGGGAACTGCTCAGCCCCTCTGACCGTAGAGTATTGAAAACACGAGAGTTTGCCCCAAAATATCAGTGCTGGAAATTGTTACTGCCCCTTCCCTGCAAGCTCATGGATCCCAGGTTCTGGATAACGTGAGGATCTGCTGCATCCCTGGAAGTGTCCAAGGCTGGACAGGGCTTGGAGCAGCCTGGGACAGTGGAAGGTGCCCCTGCCCATGGCACTGGATGGGCTTTAAGGTCCTCTCCAGCCCAAACCATTTGGGGATTTATCCTCTGATTTTCAGAGGTTCTCCTTAGGGAATGCTCAGCCTATGGCTACGATGCTGAGAAGGAAGCAGGGTAGAGGGGTCTGGCCTCATTTCTTCCATGAATCCCTGGAACAGCTGAGCTCCCTGAGCCCCAGGTGGGGCACTGGAAGCTGTGTGGAGGCAGCAGGGCCTGGAAGGCCAGAGCCCCACAGGGATGTTATTTTTGGCAGCTCTTACAACCAGGTTTTACTCCCAACTAAGCCAGCAAAAGCAGCTTAGTGCAGCCTGGCAATCCCTGCTGCCACCTGCTCTGCCTCCACTCCTGCTTGTTCCTCACCTCCTCGGAGCCTCCAGAGTGTGGCCGAGTGGAAGGAGGGACAGTGGGCTCTGGGCAGTGCAGGAAGCCACACACACTCGAGGAGCTCTTGGAAGCTGATTTTACCCAGATCCTGAACGTTGGTGTCTGCTAATCCCTGCAGCCCCTCGGGCAGGGACAAGCCCTCGGGATGTTCCTCACTCTGAGCACAGGAGAAGAGATTCTCGTCCTCCAGGTCATCATGGAAACTCCGCCCGGGTTGGGCTGTTCCAGCGCTGAAAGGGGCGGCTCCTCCTGGTGCCGGTGGGAGGGGAGAGGTGAGGTTTCGCTCCCTTTGCTTCCCGAGGCTCCCGGCTCACCACGGGACGAGCACCAGCCCGGCCAGCGCGGCGTAGCCCAGCACCAGGCACAGCACCTTGAGCAGCCGGTGGCTCTTGTCCTCCAGCTCCTTGGCCAGGATCTCGAAGAAGGTGACGAAGAGGAAGGTGCCGCCGGCGATGCCCTGCAGCAGCAGGGAGGCGATGCCGCCCGCGGCGTTCCGGCTGCTCTCGATGCCCATCCCGACGCCGATCCCCAGCGGGATCATCAGGCACACGGCCACCGCCAGCTTGGCCGCGTCCCTCAGCGGCAGCGAGGCCTTGGCCATGCTGATGCCCAGCGCCACGGCCACCAGCGTCTCGTGCACGGCCACTCCCAGGAACAAGCCGACCACTCTGCTGCCGTCCTCCTGCAAGCCCAGGGCCAGGCCCTCGAAGATGGAGTGGGTGCAGAGGGCGAACACCAGCCCCAGCAGGCGGCGGGGGCCGCAGCGGGCCAGCTCGGGCAGGCGCAGGCCGTGCTCGCCGTGGGGCCCGCGCGCCGCCGCGATGAAGGGGCTCTCGTACTCCGAGTCGCTGCCCGCGTCCGAGCCCGCGTTGAAGGTCTCCAGGTCGATGAAGGAGGGCTTCTCCTTCTGGAAGGTCAGGAAGAGCTGGTCCACAAAGACAGACAGGAAGAAGCCGACCATCATGATGGTCTCGGCCACCGGGTAGTCCGTGGTCACGTTGTTCTGCCTGAGCACCTCATCGAGCTGGAGGGGAGCAAAAGATCCACACCTTTATCCCTCTGGAGGGAACCATTCCCACAGATCCACAGTGAATCTACCCCTTTATCCCTCTGGAGGGAACCATTCCCACATTCCCACAGATCCACAGTGAATCCACGCCTTTATCCCTCTGGAGGGAGCCATTCCCACACGGACACTCCATCCATCTGCGATGCTGCCACACTCTCAGACACCAGCCTTGGCAGGGGCCGGGGAATCTCTGCCTTGCTGTTTGATGCTCACACCCCACAGCCTCCCCTCCCCTTTTCCCACGGGGAGAAGCAGGAGGCGGGCAGAGCCGAGCGGTTCCAGCAGGACGGACCCCTCGCTCCACTCCCACCTGGAGCCCCACCTGCCCCGGGACGTCAGCAGGGCTCACCTTGCCCCTGACGGCGGGCAGCAGGGCGTTGAAGCAGGTGGCCAGGAAGACGCCGCCGCCGAAGGAGTTCCAGAGGGCCAGCACCCTGCGGGAGCGCTGAGCCTTCTCGTGGTCGGCCTCGATGAGCCTGACGGGCAGCAGCGCCCCGGCCAGCACCAGCACACACACGCCCAGCAGGCACAGCACCTTGGCCAGCAGCACCCTCATCCTGCCCTGCAGGGACCCTCGGGCTGCGCTCAGGGCGGGGACATCAGCCTGGGCACGGGGAGGACACAGAGACTGTTCTTTCACAGGCCACAGGAGGCAGCAGGGAAAAGTTACAACTTTGAAACTGTATTCCAAGGGAATTTTAAAGCCCTGGGATTGTGGTCTCCTCAAACCAGCCTTCCCTGGAGGTCTTCCAGGCCAGGTTGGACTCCAAGCCCTGTCCTTGGACACTTCCAGGGATGTGGCACCCACTGGGAAATTCTTGCCAGGGCCTCCCCACCTTCCCAGGGAGGAATTCCTTCCCAAAATCCCATCCATGCCTGCCCTCTGGCAGTGGGGAGCCATTCTCTGTGTCCTGCCACCCTCTCTAAGGGACAAAGTGAGGAATTCAGGACCCATCAGGTGACACTGACTCACTCCAGTTGTGGCCAAGCCCAAAATCTGGGCCCAGGCACCACCCACAGCCATGCCAGGGCAGAGGGAAGGGATAAAATCTTCCTTTTCCAGAGCTCACACCTCTGGAACACACCCAGCTCCCCCCAGAAACCCTTTAACATATTTTTTTTTCCTTTTTCCCCCTTTTTAAACCCAAACCAGCCCCCGAGTTCAGGTGGAGCAGCCACATCCAGCATCCCTGAATGGGGCTGGAGCAGCTCCGAGGGAAAGGAAGCCCCAGGAGCACCTGGTGGTTCTCCTCACCTGCTCCTCCTGCACACCTGGGCTGCGTCCCCAGCCCCAAAACTGCTGCAGCAAGGGATCAGCTCAGCTCCTGCTCGGATTACTGGCTCCTAACGAAGCATCCAAGCGATCAAAGATATTATATAAAGCAGGCAGGGCTCTGTGGGAGGAAAAACAAAAGGGTTCCTCATCTGTGAGCCTCTAAATCCCAGCGTTTCTGTTAAAAGCCGGCCCTTCCAAGGCCTTCGAGATTGTCCCGTGGCTTTTAGAAGGGGGCTGATGGGGAAGGGGCTCCTCCCAGCCCACCCTGAGNCCCCTCACGGCCCCTGGCCCCCGTTACCCCGGTAACCGCCCCCGCCGCCACTCACGGCCGGCCCCGCTCGCTCCCGGCCCGGCCGCCCCGCGCGCGCCCGCCCACGGCGCCCTCCCATTGGCTGAGGCGGAAAGGCCGATTTCTGATTGGCCGCCAGAGCTGTCAATCAACGCGCCCACAACCTAGCTCGAGGGAAGCGGCGATTGAGGTCCGCGGGAAACGCGTCCTGCAGCGTTGGGTTCCGGGCCCGGGATCGCCGGGAACCGGGAAAAACCGGGGAAAAACGGGGAAAATCGGGAAAAACGGGAAAAACCGGGAAAAACCGGCCTGGAACAGAGTCCGCCACGCCCACAGCCCTGCTCCTGCCGCTCTGTGATCAAACCGCACCAATGGCAGCTGCGGGGTGCTGCAGGGAGAGCTGAGGCCCACCAGAAAAATTCCATAAAATCCCACAAAATCCCATAAAATTCCATAAAATTCCATAAAATCCCATAAAATTCCCTTTTCTTTTCCCGCTGTCAGCTCCCAGAGGAGCCAGGAATTCTTGGGAAAGCCCAAGAGGAGGCTGGCAGTTCAGCATGGGGCAGCTCTGGGCAGGCCAGGAGAAATTCCCTGGAAAACCCAGCCCAGAGAGGGGAAAAAACCCCAAAAATACAAAATAAACGAGTCGGGAAAGAACGAGGAGGGNAGCTCAGCTCCTGCTCGGATTACTGGCTCCTAACGAAGCATCCAAGCGATCAAAGATATTATATAAAGCAGGCAGGGCTCTGTGGGAGGAAAAACAAAAGGGTTCCTCATCTGTGAGCCTCTAAATCCCAGCGTTTCTGTTAAAAGCCGGCCCTTCCAAGGCCTTCGAGATTGTCCCGTGGCTTTTAGAAGGGGGCTGATGGGGAAGGGGCTCCTCCCAGCCCACCCTGAGCACACCGAAAGGGAGCAGGGATGAGGGGAGGGGGGTGAGCAGCTCAAATGGGGAGAGTTCAGATCCCCCCCTTCCCTCAGAGGGGCTCGGGGTCCGCCCTGAGCCCTCCAAGGTGGGGAGGGGGCCCAGCCCCAGCCCCTCACAGGCAGATGAGGCCCCTCAGGATGGGGAAAGGACCCAGCCCTAGCCCCTCATGGCGAGGAGGGGGCCCCAGTCCTCCACAGGAGTTTGGGGTCCACCCCAGCCCCTCACACCCAGAGCGGCCCAGCCCCGACCCCTCAAGAGAAGCTTGGGGCCCAGCCCCTCACACAGGGCCCCGCTCTCCCGGCCCTNCCTGGAACAGAGTCCGCCACGCCCACAGCCCTGCTCCTGCCGCTCTGTGATCAAACCGCACCAATGGCAGCTGCGGGGTGCTGCAGGGAGAGCTGAGGCCCACCAGAAAAATTCCATAAAATCCCACAAAATCCCATAAAATTCCATAAAATTCCATAAAATCCCATAAAATTCCCTTTTCTTTTCCCGCTGTCAGCTCCCAGAGGAGCCAGGAATTCTTGGGAAAGCCCAAGAGGAGGCTGGCAGTTCAGCATGGGGCAGCTCTGGGCAGGCCAGGAGAAATTCCCTGGAAAACCCAGCCCAGAGAGGGGAAAAAACCCCAAAAATACAAAATAAACGAGTCGGGAAAGAACGAGGAGGGTGAGGGAAGGCAAACAGCACCAAATGAGCAGAAAGCAGTGGGAAAACAGCGCAGTGGTTTCCGCATTTTTGGAAAATTCCAAAATATTTTCCTTTTTCCTTTGGTGGGGCTACAAAAAAGCAGCTGGAGAGAAATTAAATGCAATTTGGGGAAGGAGAAATGGGGAAAAAAATAAAAGATTTCCTGGTTTTGTGCTGTAGGAACGCGCAGGAGGAGAATTCCCACTGGGAAAGACAAAAAAAAATTGGGGAAAAAGGGGTAAAGCGTGCCCCCAAGAGAGCCCCGAGGCCATGGAAAGTTCTGGAAAAAATCACCTGGGCACGCCGGGATAACAACCAAAGTGTCCAAACGCTTTTTATTCCTCACGAGTGACACGAACCACATGAATTCCACGGAGCCTCGACCGAAAACAAAACCGAACAAACAAAAAAATCACTTTTTTCCATGATTTTTTCCGTCTCCCGAAGGTTCCGGGAGCCAAAATTCGGGTTTAAATCCATCCTGGATTTTAAAAACTCCCTCTGGCCTCGCCCAGCTGGGTTTGGGGCGGCTCCAGGAGCCCAAATCCTGGAGTTTGGATCCCAGCTGGGAATTCTGGATTCCCTCCACCCCAGCCCAGCGCGGACATGCAGTTTAAAAAAATCAAAATAATTCGGAAAAAACTCCTCAGAACACACTAAAAACAGCTCCGCTCCCTCCCTGCCCCCGCTCCACGGCAGGAATTCCCATTTTTTCCAGATGGGATTTCCCATTGGGATTTTCCCGGGATTTTTTGGGGTGGGAAAAGCCCAAAACCGCCCGGGGCAGGTTCAGTCCTGGGGAGGGGAGCGGTGAAATTCCCAAAATTCCCGGGCTTGGAGCAAAACCCTCACTCCCAGAGGGGGGAAAATCCCGGGAATTCCGGGGGGGACGAGCAGGGACTCAGACACTTCTTGGAAGTGGCTCCCGAGGGGGAAAAACAACGAAGAATCCGCTTGGAAATCCTCCAAAAACGCAGAAAATAAATGGGGAATGAAGATCCCCCAGGCAGCAAATCCCGGGAATTTGGGGATTCCCAGCGGGAATTCTGAGTTCAGCCCGGCTGGGGCTGCCAGGGAGAAGCCAAAAGAAAAACCTGGGAAAAGGGAAATAAAGGAGGAGCAGGCGGGACACGGGGATTGTTGGGACATGCAGGGCACGGAACAATTCGGAATTTCTGTGGTTTCCGTCCGCTGGAGTTCGGGATTTCGGGATTTTCCCCTCCTGGACACTTCCAAGTCGAGAGCTGGCAACACGGGGGTGGCTCCCAGCTGGAAAAGCAAATTCCAGAATTCCCAGGGCTGCGGAGAGCAGGGGAACAGGGAAAAAGGGAATTCCATCAGTTTGGTTTGTATTTTTTATTTATGGTTTTATCTGGTTTATTTTAACTTATTTATTTTGATTTTATTTTAATTTAATTTTAATTTATTTCAACTTACTTTTATTTTAATCTATTTCGATTTGAATTTATTTTTATTTTATTTCAATTTAATTTTATTTTAATTTAATTTTAATTTATTTCAACTTACTTTTATTTTAATCTATTTCGATTTGAATTTATTTTTATTTTATTTCAATTTAATTTTATTTTAATTTAATTTTAATTTATTTCAACTTACTTTTATTTTAATCTATTTCGATTTGAATTTATTTTTATTTTAACTTCTTTTCATTATTTTAAACTCAAAATAATAATTTAAATTGCTTCCATAATTTTAATTTAAAATTACTTTAATCTTATTTCAATGACTTTAATTTTAATTCAATTGATTTTAATTTAGTTTTTTCATTCTTTTCTGTTCACAAATTTGATTTTATTTTTTAAATTTTTTATTTATCAATTCATTTATTGAATAAATAGATGAAAATTGATCTCTGCCTGTCCCACCTCACTCCCAATTGATTAAACTCCTTTATTAAGTAAATAAATGAATAAATTAATAAATGAATGGATATTGAGCCTGCCTGCCCCACCTCACTTTCGATTGATTAAATTCCTTTATTAAATAAATAAATGAATTAATAAATTAATAAATAAAGTAATCAATGGATATTGACCTCACTCCTGATTGATTAAATNCTGCTCCTCGTTGCTGGCGCTCGGGGTCCGGCTGCGGATTTGGCTGCGCAGCTGCTCGATCAGCTCGGGGTTCTGCTGCTGCATCTGCTGCGCAAACTGCTGGCCCCTGCGCGGGACACAGGGACATCAGGGACACGGGGACACGGGGACAGCGGGGGCACGGGGACATACAGGGACAGCGGGGACATTGGGGACACTGGGGGCAGCGGGGACACAGGGACACCAGGGACACGGGGACAGCGGGGGCACACGGGGACATGGGGGACAGTGGGGACAGCAGGACAGCGGGGACACACGGGGACATGGGGACAGCGGGGACATTGGGGACAGCAGGGACACATGGGGACATCGGGGACATCAGGGACATTGGGGACACACAGATATTGGGGACACACAGGGACACAGGGGGCAGTGGGGATGTCAGGGACACATGGGGACAAATAGGGACACAGGGACGTCAGGGACACGAGGACCTCAGGGACACAGGGGGACACGGAATGCTGGGACAGGGGACACCAGGGCCAAAGGGACAGAATGGACACAGGGACAGGGGGCACAGGACACAGGACACAAGGGACAAAGGGGACAGCAGGAGACACCAGTGACAAGACATTGGTGACACAGGGGACACTGGACACCAGTGACANAGCGGGGACACACGGGGACATTGGGGACAGTGGGGACAGCAGGACAGCGGGGACACACGGGGACATGGGGACAGCGGGGACATTGGGGACAGCAGGGACACATGGGGACATCGGGGACATCAGGGACATTGGGGACACACAGATATTGGGGACACACAGGGACACAGGGGGCAGTGGGGATGTCAGGGACACATGGGGACAAATAGGGACACAGGGACGTCAGGGACACGAGGACCTCAGGGACACAGGGGGACACGGAATGCTGGGACAGGGGACACCAGGGCCAAAGGGACAGAATGGACACAGGGACAGGGGGCACAGGACACAGGACACAAGGGACAAAGGGGACAGCAGGAGACACCAGTGACAAGACATTGGTGACACAGGGGACACTGGACACCAGTGACAGGACAGGAGACACAGGGTTACACAGGGGACACCGGTGACAGGACACACAGGTGACACAGCAGGGAGGACACCCGGGACACAGCCACACCCTGGGACATTCCCAGCCCTGGATCCAGGACTGTCTCCAGCTGTCCCCAGGATTGTCCCCCCAGGACTGTCCCCAGCTGTCCCAGGACTGTCCCCAGCCGTCCCCACTCACGCCTGGATCAGGCTGGCCAGGTCGTTGGTGGAGGGGCTGCTCCCGGCCGCTCCCATGGCGTTGTGGCCTCCCGAGATCATCCCGGACATTCTGGGAAGGGAAAAAAAGAGAGTCAGAACTGGGAAAAAAATCCCTAAAAACAAAACAATCACCTGGGAACGGGAGCAACCTCCCATTCACGGAATTGCCTGCAGCAGCTTTCCCTGGGTCAGCTGGAAATGAGTAATTAAACTGAACAACAAATGAAAATAATTACAATAACGTTGATATTTCTGGATTGATGGAATCACAGCCCTGCTCGCTCCCTGCTGTGCAGCCAGGACAGGATTCCCTGGATTCCCTCCAGGGCTGTGTCCAGCTGGGAATTCCCGCTGGCACCAGGAGCAGGGAGAAGCCCAGTGGTCTCATCCCAAAATCCAAGGATTTGGGGCTCCAGAGGGTCTCTCCCTCCTCCCACGCTCCTCAGGGATGGCCTGAGCCTCCCTTGGATTTATGAATTTATCCATTTCCTTCAAACACTGTGAACTTCTCCTCACAGCCCTGCAGGAATGGGAATATTCCCATTTTACCCAAGCTGGGAAACCCTGAAATCCCATAAAACTGCAGCAGAGCCAGTTCCAGAGACACGATCCATCCCATCCCACCTCCCCCTGGAATAATTTAATTCCAATCCCGCTGCCAGCACATCCCAGAGCACCCAAACCACCCCAGCTCAGGGAATTGAGCTGGTTCCGAGCCCCCCTCCACGTTCCTGGCCCAAATCCCCTCCTGCTCCCAGCGGGAAATGCCAAACCCAGGAATTCCAAGGGGGAATAAAGGAAAGCGGGATCCAACTCACAGCTGCTGTACTTGGGGGTTGTTCATGAGGTTTGAGGCCTGTGGGGAATAAAAACACCTGGGTGAGGCAGCAGGGACAGACAGGATCAACCCCAGAGGGAAGGTGGGAAAGCCCGGGAATCCTTGGGAATCCAGGGAAAGGGGAAAAACGGGAAAAATGGCAAAGAGAAAGAGCAGAGCAGGCCCTGCCACAGCCCAGGAGAAGCTTGAGGAGAAATTCCCAGCTTTGCCTGAGCTGGAGGAACAGCAGCAGCTTCCACAGAGCTCCAGGGAGTGGGGAAAGCCTCCAGAGGGGCTCCATCCCCAGGAATCCCATCCAGGGAGCTCCCAGGGAGGCTCCATCCCAGGGATGTCTGGAATTACCATGCTCATGAAGCCGGGGTTGTTCAGCAGTCCGGCCAAGTCGAACCCGCCGGGGCCGCCGGTCTGCGAGGGAGAAAGCAGAGCTGCTGAGAGGCATTCCTCATTCCCACCTTCCCATTCCTCATTCCCACCTTCCCATTCCTCATTCCCACCTTCCCATTCCTCATTCCCACCTTCCCATCCCTCATTCCCACCTTCCCATCCCTCATCCCCACCTTCCCATCCCTCATCCCCACCTTCCCATCCCTCATCCCCAGAGCTCTGTCAGGCATTCCCCGTTCCCACCTTCCCATCCCTCATTCCCAGAGCTGCCAGAGCCAGGGAATCCCAGCAGGAACGGGCTGGCATGAAGGGATCCATTCCCAGGCTGGCCTTGGGCGCTTCCAGGGATGCAGCAGCCACAGCTGCTCTGGGCATTCCACCCATCCCCTCCCCACCCTCACAGCCAGGAATTCCTTCCCAAATTCCCCTTTCCCAGCAGGAAGCCATTCCCTGTGCCCTGGAATCCCATTCCTTGCCCCAAATCCTTCTCCAGCTCTCCTGGAGCCCCTTGAACCCCTGAAGTGGCTCCCTGGAGCTTCTCCAGCCTTTCCTTGGGCACTCCCAGCGATCCAGCTTCTCTGGGAATTCCATCCCAGCCTCACACCCAAGGATTCCCTCCCATTATCCCACCTAACCCTTCCCAACATTCCCCTTCTCCTATTCCTCCAGGCTGGTGGAAAAACCCTTCCCCATTTTTCTGCAGGCTCCCTGCAGGTACTGGGAGTACAACTTTTGTGTAAAAACAACACAAAAAAAACCCCTAAAAATCCCTTTGGTGCTGTTAAAAGGGCACGGGGAAAATAAAAAAGCTGAATTGTGGAGAGATTTAATCACAAAAGTAGAAATTGCTGCTGCAAAACCCGGCTCCTGCTCCAGGACCTCCTCTAACCTCAATAAATTCCCAAATTCCACAACTTACTGGGCTGGGAGTCTCCTTCATTTTCTGTTCAGCTATTTTGAGGTTGGATTTGTACGTTTCGTTGTCCGGATCCAACTCCAGAGCTTTTTTGTAGTAAACAACAGCTTCTGTGTGTTTGTTTAAGCTGGACAGGGCCAAGCTGGGAAAGAAAAGAAAATTCAGAGTCACAGAGGAGTTTTTTGTCACCTTTTTAATCCAGTTGTCCCCACCAACTTTCTTAGAATTAAAAATATTAAGTTTTCTCCACCTGAAAAAGCTGAAACAGCAGGGAAATTTTCATGGTGGAACAAACTGATAAAATCCCTGTCGTGGGGTGTACAGGGATGCAGAATTCCAGCAGGGAAGGGCCAGGAGAAAGAAGATTCCAGCAGGGAAGGGCTGGGGAAGCAGAATTCCAGCAGGGAAGGGCTGGGGAAGCAGAATTCCATCAGGGAAGGGCCGGGGGATGCAGAATTCCAGCAGGGAAGGGCCAGGAATGCAGGATCCAGCAGGGATGCAGGACCCAGCAGGGAAGGGCCAGGGATGCAGGATCCAGCAGGAATGCAGGACCCAGCAGGGAAGGGCTGGGGAAGCAGAATTCCATCAGGGAAGGGCCGGGGGATGCAGAATTCCAGCAGGGAAGGGCCAGGAATGCAGGATCCAGCAGGGAAGGGCCAGGGATGCAGGATCCAGCAGGGAAGCAGGATCCAGCAGGGAAGGGCCAGGGATGCAGGACCCAGCAGGAATGCAGGACCCAGCAGGGAAGGGCTGGGGGAAGGAGAATTCCAGCAGGGAAGGGCCAGGGATGCAGGACCCAGCAGGGAAGCAGGATCCAGCAGGGAAGGGCCAGGAATGCAGGATCCAGCAGGAATGCAGGACCCAGCAGGAATGCAGGACCCAGCAGGAATGCAGGACCCAGCAGGGAAGGGCTGGGGGAAGGAGAATTCCAGCAGGGAAGGGCCAGGGATGCAGGACCCAGCAGGATCTCTCACCCCATCCTGCCGTAGGCTTTGCTGTAGCCGGGGTCGATGCCGATGGCGCGCTCGCAGTCCCGCACGGCCCCCGCGTAATTCCCCAGCTTGCTGTAGGCAGCAGCTCTGGGAGAACGGGGAAAACAGGAGGCAGGGAATGCTGGGCAGCTGGGACACCCCCAGGGAAGTCACCCCTGGTCTGGGCTGAGTCCCAGCCCTGCTCTGCTCCAGGCTCCTGGTGACACTCCGGGGTCACTTCCCACCCCAGAAAATTCCTTTCCTTTCCCTCATCCCTCAGTTTCTCAACATTTCCCCACATTCCAAAGAGGAAAAACTTGGTTTTAAAGGCTGGTTTTTGTGCTCAACCTCACAATTCTGAGAGGCAGCAGCCCCAGACCCTCCCACAGAGCCAAAAGCACCAACTGCCACCCAAAATTCCCTTCCCAGCTGGATCTGAGCTCCCACCACGACCAGGGAATCCCAACAAATTAAAGCTCAAAGTCTGTTTTATCCAGAATTGCCTGAGGAACATAAAAACCTCCCCCCTTCCACAGCTGATTTTGCACACACAAATTCTCCCTTAATTCTCCAGAAGGAGCCTCCAGCTCCTCATTCCACCCCTGAATTCCCAGCACATCCCACTCTGCAGGGGAGCAGACCCCATTCCTCATCCCCCCAGTGCCCCACAAAGGTAATTTCCACACCCCACAGAGGTCAGAGGGCATTTCCACACCCCATAGAGGTCAGAGGGCATTTCCACACCCCATAGAGGTCAGAGGGCATTCCCACACCCCACAGCCCACCCAGAGAGCCCAGGAGGCACCAAAAGCACGGCACGATCACACAGCCAGCGAGGCACTGCTCCAAAACTGCACAGGATGGGTAAAAAATGGGATTTTGGAGCATTCCAGAGCCTCGGGTGCCAGCAGGGAGGAGCTGCTCAGTACCTGTTGCAGAAATAGACAGCATTGGCTGGGTTTAACTCGATGGCTTTTCCATAAAAAGACACGGCAGCCTCGAAGTTTTCTGCCTTCATCTGGTCGTTTCCTGAAAGGAGGGTGAGAAAGGGAAAAAAAAAACCCTGGGATAAACCACAGCAAAGGCCTGGAGCCATGGAAACAGCACAGGGGAGAGGTTTGTCAGAGTGGGGCAGGGCCAGCAGCGAGGCTGGGCTGGCAATTCCTGATCCTGCACCCCAAAAATCACCCCAGGTGCTGGCTTGGGGGAAGTGCTGCACCCACACTCATCCCACTTTTTCCCAGGAAAATGCCATGCCCAGAGCAGGAAGGATGGATGCTCTGCCTCACACCCCACAGGCGTTTTGGGATAAAAATCCCACTGATCCAACACTCCTGGCAGCAAAACCTCCCCACGCTCCTGCAGCCCAAGCAGAGCAGGAGGCAGAAATAGAAAACTTTCCCTTTTTCCCCCCCCATTCCAAGCATTCCCCAGGGGCCAGGGAATTGAGATCCCCTCCCAATTAGCACCAAACCCTCGTTACCCAGCAGCTCCAGGGGTTGGTACCTTCAGTCTTGAGTCTTTCAGCTTCAGCCACGTCATCTTCCGAGGGGGTGAGGGGCTCCGAGTTCGTTCTGGAGTGTTCCAGCTCCTTCCAAGGAGAGGCAGAAGCTGAGCTGAGGATTCCCACAATTCCCACTTTTCCAGCCCAAAACACTCCCCTCCCACACGGCTCCGAGGGGAGCAGCAGCCTCCTGGAAATCCCAGCAGAACTCAGGGAGAAGGGAACGTTCCAGGGCACTGGCTCACCTTCCCTGCCACAGCTTCGAATATTTCGGGAAGGGTCTGGGACACAGCCAGGCTTTGGTCTTCCATGGAGACCCCAAACGCTGTTTCCAGGCACTGGATGGCCACTGGATAAGGAGAGTCAGGTCATTAATTAACAAATATTCATCCCCCTCCCTCATCTCTCAAAGAAACAGGAAAAAAATCCCAACATTTTCCCCACACTGAATGAGATTTTTGGGTCGCATTCTCAGATTTTGCCAAAACTTGGAGCCAGGCAAAGCTTCCCTCTGGAGATCCTGGATGGAGCCAGTCGCAGTTCCCACCCCCTGAGGGATTGCTGGGGTTGGAAGTGAAGCAGGCTGGGGCTGCAGCAGCATTCCCACAGCTGGGAATGCAGGAATGGCCCAGAATTCCAGGAGAGACCCAGACACTGCCCTCGCCCTGGGAACCCTGAGCCACCTCCTCCCTCTCAGCCTTGGGAAGCTGCTCCCAGGGAAAGGGGAGCCTCCCAGAGCCCTGCTGCCACATTTCACACCCCAAAATATCCCATTCCCAGCACCCACCCCACGGCCACGCTCCTTTCCCCGGGACAAACCCACAGGGACTAAACCTTAAGCTCCTTAAGGAGACCTTTTAAGATCCCTGCCCTTTGGAAGGGCCTGGAAAAACCCCAGGGGACGGCGTTTTGGACAGCAGAAGAGGAGAAACAGCCCCAGGAGCACAAAAAGCTTCCCTGGAGCCACGGGATTCCCACAGAGCGCTCCCGGCTCTGGCCTGGGTGAGCCCTGAGTCCCCAGGCAGGGATCAGGGAGGCTTCAGGGACATCCCTGCCTCCAGCTAAGCTGCTCTTGGAAGAGATCAGAAGCCACACGAGCCACCAGCATCGCTGGAAATCTCCCAGAAGGAAAAGCCAACTCCAAAATTCCAGCGAGGTTCGGCAGCGGGAGCAGCCTGGCCAAGCCGGGGGTGGAAAACAGGGAAACAGCGGCGAAATTCTCCCAAATTTTGGGCTGACGGAGGCAGTGCACCCACCTTCCAAACTCTCCTGGGCGTCCGGAGACATGGTGCCGCTCTGGAGCTGCGTGTGCAGGAACTGGATGATGGAGAAGGCGAGGCGCTTCTGGTCTGCCATGGCGGGACAGAGGCTGCGGGGCCGGGCTGCGCCGCTCCTGCTCCCAAACCTCCTGGGGAGAGCCGAGGGGGCTCAGAGGGAAAGGGGGATGGCTGCTGCTGCTGCTGCTGGCCCTCGGGGCGAGCTCGGGGGGACCAGGGCGTGAGGGGCCGGGCAGGAACGCCAGAACCTTCCTCGTTCTCTAGGAGCCCGCCAGGCCCGGAGCGCCCTCAGCTCGCCGAGGGGAGCGCCCGGAGTGCGGCAGGGGATGAAAGCCCCGGAGCAGGGAACGATTCCCGCTTTTCTGCGTCCCTCGGGAAGCCAAAGCCGGGAGCAGACGGAACTCGGCAGCCCCCGGCACCGGGGCAGCCCCAGCCGGTCCCGGCAGGCAACGGGAGGGAAATCCCACAGCAGAGCCCGAGGCTGGCGGTTCCCAGCGATCCCACGGCAATTCCCGAGGGAAAGCGGCCCCGGCTCTGCTGCCGCCGAGCTCTGCCCGTCCCGGGCCTGGTTTGTAGCACACCCGGCCGGTTAAATGGCGAAAAGAGCCCGGTTTAACAGAGCCCAGCCGAGCTGAGCCGGGCCCAACCGCCCGGAGGCCCCGGGAGCCCCCAGACACCGACTCGAGCCCGGGCGGAGAGGGGACAGCACCGCCGCCCGGTGCCCCCTCCCGCTGCCCCAGGCCCCGGGAGCGCCGCCCGGACCCTGCCCCGGTGGAGGCAACCGGGGACCCCCGGCCCGGC
>VWZV01016226.1:80855-90939 GCA_013397155.1 Irena cyanogastra
CGGACCGGGAGCGGCAGGGCGGACCGGGGGCGGCAGGGCGGACCGGAGCCAGCCCCCCCCGGCGGCCGCGGGCTCCTCTGCCCCCCAAGTCACCTCTGCGCCCCGCGGGGCAGCGGCCGGCCGTGTCCCCGAGCGGGGACAGCCTTGGCCGGCGGGGCGCGGGTCGGGTTTCGCTGAGGGATTTGTCGGGCCCGGGAGACGATCCTGCGGCGGATGGCCGAGCTCGGGCTGGCTCGGGCCGAGCCGTGCCCGCCGTGCCGTGAGCCGCCGCCGCCCGCAGGGAATGTCGTGGACAGCCAGGCCCCGCGGCCCGTGGCCAGCCGGCTGCGCTGGGACCTGACGGCCGAGCAGATCGAGGCCATGGCCGCCGAGCTCACCGAGAGCACCAAGCTCGTGTACGACCGCGTGGGAGCCCAGGAGCGCGGAGAGGTCTCCTACGAGAACACCCTGAAGGCTCTGGCGGACGTGGAGGTGGAGTACACAGGTGGGGAATACACGGGGGAGTACACAGGTGGGGAATACACAGGTGGGGAATACACAGGTGGGGAATACACAGGTGGGGAATACACAGGGGAGTACACAGGTGGGGAATACACAGGGGAGTACACAGGTGGGGAGTACACAGGTGGGGAATACACAGGGGAGGACACAGGTGGGGAGTACACAGGTGGAGTACACAGGTGGGCACGGGCAGGGGAGCTGCTCCTGCCGGTGGAGGGTGGGAATTCCGCCTGGGAACGGGGTTGGCTCCGAGCTGGCCCCGAGCAGCTGTGGCTGCCCCGTCCCCAGGAGTGTCCAAGGCCAGGCTGGAGCCACCTGGGACAGTGGAAGATGTCCCTGCCCATGGCAGGGCCGAGCTTTGAGGTCACTTCCAACCCATTCCACGGTTATTAAGATTTTTGGATTTTTTTTTTCAGCTCTGTGCTGTCACCTGCTTTTCTCTCCCTCTGGCTGCCAGCAGAGTGTTGGTTTTTTTCCCAGTTAATGTTTATACAGTGAGGAACCAGCACAAAGAACAGATTTGGAAAAGCAAATTAACCCAAGGACAGCCCTTTGGCAGCAGGAGCAGTTCCCAAGGCTGTCCTGCCTTCCATGTGTCACCAGTGGGAACAAAGGGAGAAAAGATCCCAGAAACTGTCACCTCCTTCCTTGGTTTTTCCTGGGGTGGTGGATAAATATCTCTCCATGTGCCTTGTTTCCTGCAGGGATTTTTTGGGAGAGCAAACCCTGCAGGGATTTTTTGGGGGAGTAAATCCTGCAGGGGTTTTTTTGGGGGAGTACCATGATGTGATGGCACCAAACCTGTTCAGTTCTGGTGGCTTTCTGGATAATTATTTGCAGCAGGGTGACAATTCAGGCAGCCCCTCCTCGTGGCACCTGGGCTGTTACCTGTGCTCGAGCTGTCCCACCTGTCTGGGGCAGGGAGCAGCCTCATCTTCCCCCTCTCCCTGGTCTTTTTTTCCTAAAATAATAGCGAAAAAACCAATTCCTCTTGCTCAGCAGGAGGAACGTTCAGCTCAGCACGACTGTCAGCACTTGCCTGGCCGAGCTGCCTGCTCAGCTTCTCCTGGGGGGAGAATCCAGGTGCCTGCAGAGCACCTGCAGTGCTGTTCCTGGGCGTTCTGCAGGGATAGCAGCAGGGAGTGTTCTCCCTGTTCCCTCACACGGGATTGCGTCAGGACAGGCGCACCTGGGGCGTGGTGGCTTTTGGGGAAGGGTCTGGGGGAAGGGATTGTCCCACTTTGAGCTTTAAAGGAGACAGGGAATGCTGCTGCCGTCAGGAATCGTGGAATTCCTGGAGCTGGAAGGGGGCATCGAGTCCGGCTCCCGGCCCTGCTCAGGGCTCCCCAGGCCTCCTGTGCTGCCCCAGCTGGGGCAGAGCTGCTGGGGGCTCGCAGGCACAGAATTCCCGTGGGTTTTGGGAGGATTGTGGTGGGAGTGCAGCGGGTGGGCGTGCTGGGCAGCGGGCAGGGACCGAAGGCAGCCGGAGCCGCATCCCAGCTCTCCCCTGCCGTGTGCGGGCGGTGGGAAAGGCTCTGGAGCTGCCAGCCCGGCTCTGGGTGTGCCCGGGGACGTGGGTCCATCATCCCTGTCCCCGTTTCTCCTCCCAGTCCGTAGGAACATGCTGGACTTCCCCCAGCACGTGTCCCCCTGCAAGGCCATCCGCGCCGCCAGCACCGAGGCCGACAAGAAGCTCTCGGAGTTCGACGTGGAGATGAGCATGAGGCAGGACGTGTACCAGAGGATTGTGTGGCTCCAGGTGCGTCCCCTCCGCCCCCTGGGATTCCAGCAAATCCTTGTCCCCCGTCCCAGAGCTGGGAAGGGCACGTGCAGGAGCGTGGTCACGGCAGAGGGCTCCGGCTGTAGTGAGGGATGGGAAATTTGGGACTGAGGGCTCTGCCCCCACTCAGAGCCTTGATCACCCCTTTGCTGAGGGCTGTTGGTAAATCCAACCCACCTCAGTGGGGATGCCCCCCAAAATGCCCCCCAGAATGCTGAGATGGCACAAAGGTGACATGTTTAAAGCAATCTGAAGGAACCCGTGCCCCGAGGTGACACAGGAACCTCTGCACCAGACCAGAACCTTCCCTCAGGGTTTTCCATCTGCTGCCGGGTCTCTGGTGCTCCCAGAACTCCCACTGGGAAGCAGCTTCCTGCAGCACCTGATCCTGCAGCTCCCTGAGGAGGAGGAATTTGGTTTTTTCCAGGAGAAAGCAGAGAGTGCTTCCCTGAAGCCCGAGGCAAAGAGGTACCTGGAGAGGCTGATCAAGCTGGGGAAAAGGAACGGGCTCCACCTCCCCGAGGAGACACAGGAGGTGAGAGCAGGGAATCCCTGCATGGTGTGGGCTGAAGGGACCTCAGAGCCCATCTCCCACTGTCCCAGGTTGCTCCAAGCTGACCTTGGACGCTTCCAGGGCAGGGGCAGCCACAGCTCCTCTGGGAAATCTGTGCCAGGGCCTCCCCACCCTCACAGGAAGGAATTTTTTCCTGATATCCCATCTAATCCTACTTGCTGTCAGTGTGAATCCATTCCCCCTTGTCCCTGTCACAGGGAGAGGAGCTGGCAGGGCTCGGGGCAGGGTCTGAGGCTCAGGTTTGGGTTTTGCTGCCCCATCACCCCGTTTTTTGAGTGATGTCTCCAGCCCCCCCTTTTTCCTTTCCGTTGAAAGGGTGATATTAACAAAGTGGGAGTTAAGGAATTCCTGGGAAGCTGAAATTGGGGATTTAGCACCAAATCCCCACATGCCACGGGCTGGAGTTGGGCTGAGGGGGCTGAGCTGCTTAGGGGCCTCCTTCTCTTACCATGCACCAGCAGAGGAGCTCAAAACTGGGTTAAAAACAGAAGAAAATTTGGAATAAGGAGAGAGGAGGTTGTTACTGCAGCACCTGCAGCTCCTGAGGCAGCAGGGGACAGGCAGGACCTTGCTGAGGTGGCCGGTCCCTGCCAGGTGTGACCCAGGCAGCTTTTCCAGGCTGCTCGCACACCATCCTTAGTTCTGCACCTTTGGGCTGGGTCAGAGCCAAGGCCAGGCTCAGTGCTGGGCAGCTCAGCAGGGTGGGGACAGCCTGAGCACCCCCCTGCTCTGACTTCTCTCGGATTTTCTGCGTTTTGAAGAAAATCAAAGCTATCAAGAAAAAGCTGAGCGTGCTGTGCATAGACTTCAACAAGAACCTCAACGAGGACACCACCTTCCTGCCCTTCTCCAGGGAGGAATTAGGTATGGAGTGCTCTGCTGGCAGGGCCCTGAGGGCCTGGACTGGATGGTGCCAGGGCATTCCTGGAGAATCCTGGGCTCTCCCTCAGCCCCTGCCTGCTCTTTTCCCAGGGGGGCTCCCTGAGGACTTCCTGAACTCCCTGGAGAAGACGGAGGACGGGAAGCTGAAGGTCACCCTCAAGTACCCACACTACTTCCCCCTGCTGAAGAAGTGCTACGTGCCCGAGACCAGGAGGAAGGTGGAGGAGATGTTCAACTCCAGGTGCAAAGAGGTCGGTGGCACTGACCAGGGCACCCGGGGATCTCCCCTGGGGTTTGTGTTTCTTTCCACGCTGCGTCCCTTCTCCCCTGTGTACTTCCCTCTCTGCCTTGCAGGAGAACTGCCTGATCCTGAAGGAGCTGGTGGACCTGAGGGCTCAGAAGGCCAATCTGCTGGGCTTCAGCACCCACGCCGACTTTGTGCTGGAGATGAACATGGCCAAGAGCAGCCGGACGGTGGCCACGTTCCTGGGTACGTCCTGGGCCCGAGCAGGGACATCCTGGGCTGGCGTGCTGCCCTGATCCCGGATCCCAACCCTGCCTGGCTTCCCCCAGATGAGCTGGCCCAGAAGCTGAAGCCCCTGGGCGAGAAGGAGCGGGCCGTGATCCTGGACCTGAAGAAGAAGGAGTGCGAGAAGCGCGGGCTGGAGTTCGACAACCGCATCAACGCCTGGGACATGCGCTACTACATGAACCAGGTGGAGGAGACCAAGTACAGCGTGGACCAGAACCTGCTCAAGGAGTATTTCCCCATGCAGGTGGTCACCACGGGCCTCCTGGCCATCTACCAGGAGCTGCTGGGCCTCACCTTCCAGCTGGAGGAGAAGGCTCAGGTGTGGCACGAGGACGTGCAGCTCTACACGGTGAAGGACGCGGCCTCCGGGGAGACCATCGGCAAGTTCTACCTGGACCTGTACCCACGGTGAGGCCTGGGCCGAGGAGAAACCCGGGAGCGGGGCTGGGGCAGGGGGAGCAGAGCCTGAGCTAGAGGAGATTCCTGCTCCCAGCTGTGTGGAGTGGAGGGAGCGCCGTGTGCTGGGGCAGGGCTGTCACTGGGGCGTCACCGAGGGGGTCACCAGGGTGTCACCGGAGTGTCACTGAGGGGTCACCAGGGGGGTCACCGAGAGGGTCACCAGGGTGTCACCGGGGGGTCACCGGGGGGTCACCAGGGTGTCACCGGGGTGTCACCGAGGGCTCACCAGGGGGATCACCAGGGGAGTCACCAGGGTGTCACCAAGGGCTCACCAGGGTGTCACCGGAGTGTCACTGAGGGGGTCACCAGGGTCTCACCGGGGTGTCACCGAGGGCTCACCAGGGTGTCACCGAGGGGGTCACCAGGGGGGTCACCGGGGGCTCCTGCTCTGAGGACCACAGTGGGGGAGGCCGCGGCTGTGTCTGGCTTCTGGAAGGATCCCTGAGCCTCGTGTCCCGCCCCCAGGGAAGGGAAGTACGGACACGCCGCCTGCTTCGGCCTCCAGCCCGGCTGCCTCTTGCCGGACTCCAGCCGGCAGATCTCGGTGGCCGCCATGGTGGCCAATTTCACCAAGCCCACGCCGGACGCCCCTTCCCTGCTGCAGCACGACGAGGTGGAGACCTATTTCCATGAATTCGGGCACGTCATGCACCAGCTGTGCTCTCAGGTGAGGCCTCCCTGCGCTGGCACGGGTCGGGCTCTTTCCCCCAGCCCGTTTTCCCCTGGATTCCAGCGGGCCGTGTCCCCCAGGCGGAGTTTGCCATGTTCAGCGGCACGCACGTGGAGCGCGACTTCGTGGAGGCCCCGTCGCAGATGTTGGAGAACTGGGTGTGGGAGAAGGAGCCGCTGCTGCGCATGTCCAGGCACTACAAGACTGGGAGCCCCATCCCCGATGAGCTGCTGGAGAAGCTCATCAAATCCCGGCAGGCAAACACAGGTGGGAGGGAACGGGTGTCCCCTGGGTGTGGGACGGGAAGGGGACGCTCAGTGCCCTGGCTGGGGACAGGAAAGGCTTTTCCCTGCTTGCCGTGGTGCTGGGGGTTCTGAGGGGATGAGGGGAAGGAACCCACACACGTGGGAAGAGAGAGGGTGATGTGGCACCTGGAAGGGACACAGAGGTGCCACCCAGCCTGCCCTGCTGCCACCAGCCTCGGTGACGCTCCTGCAGGCAGCGTTCCAGCCTCAGTTTCCCTCCTCCTCCTCCTCCGTTTGGGAACAGGGCTCTTCAACCTGCGCCAGATCGTCCTGGCCAAGGTGGACCAGGCGCTGCACACCCAGACCAAGGCTGACCCCGTGGAGGTGTTTGCCCGGCTCTGTGAAGAGGTGCTGGGTGTCCCTGCCACCCCAGGTATGGGGTTAGGGTTAGGGTTGCCACCCTCCTGTCCCTCAGCCTGCCTTGCACACGTGGCTCAGCAAGTTCCTCTCGGGTGGGGACGGGAAAAGCGGGGCTGGAAAAGCCTGGACAGTTCCTCCCTTTGTCCCCTGGGCCGTGAACAGCTGAGCCAGCTCCTGCTGGGACAGCACTGGAGGAGGTTTTCCATGGGGAATCCCCCTTGACCCCTTGTGTCCCCTCAGGTACAAACATGCCGGCCACCTTCGGCCACCTGGCCGGGGGCTACGACGCGCAGTACTACGGCTACCTGTGGAGCGAGGTGTACTCCATGGACATGTTCCACACCCGCTTCAAGCAGGAGGGGATCATGAACTGCAAGGTAGGGAGAGGGCTGGGTGCGCGGGGCCGGGCCGGGGGAGCCGGGGCGGGTGTCCCAGCGCTGCCCCGCGTGTGCCCGCAGGTGGGCATGGATTACAGGCAGTGCATCCTGCACCCCGGCGGCTCCCTGGACGCGGCCGACATGCTGAGGAGGTTCCTGGGCCGGGAGCCCAAGCAGGACGCCTTCCTGGCCAGCAAGGGACTCAAGGTGGAGAGCAACTCGGTGCCTTCGGCCTGAGGTGCTGCTCGGCCCCGGCGGGGGAAGCTCCTGCCCACGCCCCTGCCCTCGCCTGGTTCCTGTCACCAAACACCCCCGGGCCACCCCTGCCTGGAGCTGTCCCTCCAGGCTCCTGCTCCAGCCCTTCCTGGGCTTTGGGAGCCGGGCTCAGCGCTGGGCCGGGGCTCTGCGGTGACACAGAGGTGACCTGCCCTTGTCACCCCGGGGCTGTGGGTCACCCACACCAATTGGCTGAACTTTGAACCTGATTTCTGCACCAGGGTGAGTTTTGGCCTCTTGGAGCCAGGGAGGAGGGGGAGAGGAGTTCCCAAACTTGAATCTTTGTTTTTAAATCCTTTCTCTCTTAAGAAACCTCGTTGAGCCTGTTGTTGCCACCTTGGCCTGGTTTGTGCCCCAGGACAGACACAGCTGTCACCAGGGCAGGGACAGTCCTGCTCTCCCCATCTTTGGGCAGCTCTCGGCTGTGCAGCAAAGATGGGGAGATCCCGGAGCTCAGAACCCACCGGGAATTGACTGGGACATCCTGCCCTGAGCCCCTCGGGGACCTTCCTGCCTGGCAGAGGGACAGAGGTGGCCGGTGCAGGCGTTCCAGAACAGGGGCTTTGGGGACGTGGCCTCTGTGTGCTGCCAGATGTCCCAGGGCCATCTCAGGGTCATCCTGGGGCCACCCCAGGGCAGCCAGGGGCTCGGGCTGTGGCAGCTGAGGGTGTTGCTGTTGCTGTCAGCTCCGAGCCGGGCTGGGACAGGGGAGGGTTGTGTTTATGACTGAAAACAGCGAGCTGACAGCTTCAAACAACACAAATGCCGGGATAAAAATATCCCGTGGGCTCCGTGCCAGGCCTTGAGCTGCGGCGCCACGGGGAGGGACAGCAGCCAGCCCGGGCTGTGCCACCTGCCCCGGGCTGTCCCCAGAGTGCCCAGGGCCCTGCGTGGCACAAGGTTCCTGACCCCGAGGGCAAAGGCTGCCTTTGGCTTGGGAAAGGTCTGGGACAGCTCCTCGGGAGCTGAGGAGCTCCAGGGGGGCTGAGGAGCTCGGGGGGAGCTGGGGTTTGTGTCCCCCCCTTCCAGCCTCGGGTGCATTGCATGAGGCCATCTGAGGGCTGTGGGCATCCATCCCTGCCACTCTCCCTGACAGGTTTGGGGACACGAGTGACAGCCCGAGTGCCCCAGCTCACTGCCACCATCCCAGCCACTGCAGGCTGTTCCCTGTTCCCTCTCCTTTGTCACCAGCGCGGCTCTGGCGCTGGGACAAGGCTCCCCCCAGTGCAGACGAGGTCGTTGCTGTCACCTCCCTCCCGCAGCCCCCACGGGTGACACGGGAGGGCCGGTGACAGCCCCTGGCCCGTCCCCTCTGGGGTCCGGAAGCGGCTCCTCGGTGCTTGCTGGGGCCACCTCGCGCATCTTGTCCTTGTCCTTGTCCCCCCTCCGTGTTTTAGGCACGGCCGGGCGGCGCCGCCCGCGCTGCCCCGGGGTGTTTTTAGTGTCCCGTTTTACCGAGCTTTCATCGTTCTCTCCGACTCTTCTCTCCAGAGAGAGAGAAGTGAAGCTGGACAGGGAAACCACGCACTTTCCTCCCTCCTTCCCAGCCCACAGCTCCCTCTGTCCCCTCTCCAGTGTCCCCACTGCCCGGTGCGGGTGACCTGGCACCTCTCCAGTCCCAGGAGCAGCACCGGGACGTGGAACTGCACCTCCCCATCCCCGTCCCAGGCTGGCNGGAAGGGGTGGCCCAGGACCCCCGCCAGGCTGGGCCGTGCCGCGGGGTCGGGGTCCAGCATGTGCGCGATGAGGGCGCGGGCGCCGGGGGAGAGCCGGGCGGGCAGCGGGTACCGGGCGCTCCGGATGCGCCGGTACAGCTCCGGCCGGTGGCGGGCCTCGAACGGGGCGTGGCCGGTCAGCGCCGTGTACCTGGGGGGGAGCGGGTGGGGGGCAGGNGTGTGCTGCCAGATGTCCCAGGGCCATCTCAGGGTCATCCTGGGGCCACCCCAGGGCAGCCAGGGGCTCGGGCTGTGGCAGCTGAGGGTGTTGCTGTTGCTGTCAGCTCCGAGCCGGGCTGGGACAGGGGAGGGTTGTGTTTATGACTGAAAACAGCGAGCTGACAGCTTCAAACAACACAAATGCCAGGATAAAAATATCCCGTGGGCTCCGTGCCAAGCCTTGAGCTGCGGCGCCACGGGGAGGGACAGCAGCCAGCCCGGGCTGTGCCACCTGCCCCGGGCTGTCCCCAGAGTGCCCAGGGCCCTGCGTGGCACAAGGTTCCTGACCCCGAGGGCAAAGGCTGCCTTTGGCTTGGGAAAGGTCTGGGACAGCTCCTCGGGAGCTGAGGAGCTCCAGGGGGGCTGAGGAGCTCGGGGGGAGCTGGGGTTTGTGTCCCCCCCTTCCAGCCTCGGGTGCATTGCATGAGGCCATCTGAGGGCTGTGGGCATCCATCCCTGCCACTCTCCCTGACAGGTTTGGGGACACGAGTGACAGCCCGAGTGCCCCAGCTCACTGCCACCATCCCAGCCACTGCAGGCTGTTCCCTGTTCCCTCTCCTTTGTCACCAGCGCGGCTCTGGCGCTGGGACAAGGCTCCCCCCAGTGCAGACGAGGTCGTTGCTGTCACCTCCCTCCCGCAGCCCCCACTGGTGACACGGGAGGGCCGGTGACAGCCCCTGGCCCGTCCCCTCTGGGGTCCGGAAGCGGCTCCTCGGTGCTTGCTGGGGCCACCTCGCGCATCTTGTCCTTGTCCTTGTCCCCCCTCCGTGTTTTAGGCACGGCCGGGCGGCGCCGCCCGCGCTGCCCCGGGGGGTTTTTAGTGTCCCGTTTTACCGAGCTTTCATCGTTCTCTCCGACTCTTCTCTCCAGAGAGAGAGAAGTGAAGCTGGACAGGGAAACCACGCACTTTCCTCCCTCCTTCCCAGCCCACAGCTCCCTCTGTCCCCTCTCCAGTGTCCCCACTGCCCGGTGCGGGTGACCTGGCACCTCTCCAGTCCCAGGAGCAGCACCGGGACGTGGAACTGCACCTCCCCATCCCCGTCCCAGGCTGGCAGGGAAGAGAGCTCCTTTTTTCTTTGGGGTTTGGATTTCGGGGTTGTTTTCTCCTGTTAACAGTTTTAAAGGCAAACTGGTGTGTGTGTGCCGTTCGTACTGGTCACGTCCCACCCCGCTTGTTTCCATGACTGGATTTTAGACGGTTCCCAGCACTAATAAAGGTTTTCCTCCGCGGATGTTCGGGCTCGGGTCCTTTGGGGAAGGGCACGGCCAGCCGCAGGGGTGACGGGGACACAGCCCCAGCCCCGCCAGCACCGCAGCCCCCGCAGGATCCGGCACAGGGGCTGCTGTCCCACGAAGATGGGCACGGAGTGGCAGGCGCGGGGCGGCAGCGTGTGGGGCGTGAAACCCTGCGGAGGACAGGCAGTGAGCCCCCCG
>VWZV01016226.1:93842-124974 GCA_013397155.1 Irena cyanogastra
GCCGTCGCCCGTCCCGGGGCTGCGCGGGCACGTGAGGGGGACACGGCGTCACCCACCCTGTGTCACCACCCTGTGTCACCACCCTGTGTCACCAGCCGGCACCACCCACTGCGTGTCCCCCCCCGCTGGTGGCACCAGACCCCGCACCCCCTCCTGGGGACCCCGCGCCCGGGGGGGCTCGGCGGTGGCCCCGCCCCGGCGGCGATGCGGGGCTGGGGGACACCCCGGTGCCACCCCCTGTCCCTGGCGGGCTCAGGGCTCTCTGCTCCGCAGGTCCTGGCGGCCGTGGCGGCTGCTGCTGCTGGCCTGGCTCAGCCTGGTGGGCACGGCACAGGTGAGGGGGCTGGGGGGCAGGTGAGGGGCTCGGGGCACACGGTGGCACCCCCGGGCTCCTTCAGCCCGCCCCCAGCGCTGACCATCACCTTCCTCACGCAGGACCCAGCCCTGGGGACCCCAGCGAGGGTCCCCGAGCCCCCAGCCCCTGCTCGGCCCCGGGGGACCTGGGGGTCCTGGGGGCCCTGGAGCTCCTGCTCCAGCTCGTGCGGGGACGGCGTCGCCCTGCGCAGCCGGAGGTGCCTGCGGTGAGTGGGGGACGGGGCAGCACAGCCCCCCCCGGGTGTCCCCAGGCCCACGGCAGCTCCCAAACCCCGCGTGGCACCCAAATCCCGTGGCACGGCCTTGCCACCACCTCGGGTGCCCCCGGGCCCTCAGCACCACCCAGGGCCTGGTGCCTCCACCTGGGAGGGTCGAGGGACACTGGGGACATCGGGGTCCCCACGCCTCTTCTGCTGCCCTGTGGGGCCGTGTCACTCGCAGCCCTGTGGTGGCTCGGTGGCATCGCGGCCCCGGAGCTGGGGGGTCCCTGGGGGATCCCTGTGGGGGACACGGGAGGGACACGGGCAGGACAGGATATGGACACGGGCTGTCACTGTGCCCGCAGGACCAGCGAGGAGCAGCCGTGCACGGGGGACCCGCGGCAGTACCGGCTCTGCCAGCTGCAGGTGAGCGCCGGCAGCGCCGCGGCACCGACGGGGCTGTCCCCGGTCCCCACCGCGGCCCCCCGGCTCCATCCCGCTGCTCCCACAGGGCTGCCCCAGCGGCTCCGTGCCCTTCCGGGCCATGCAGTGCTCCCTCTACGACAACCGGCCCGTCCTGGGCACCTCCGCCCGCTACCGCTGGGTGCCCTTCCACGGAGGTGAGTCCCGGGCTGGTGACGGCATCACCGGGGGCTCACGGCTGGCCCCGGCACCGCCCCAATGCCTTCCCACCCCGCTCTGGCAGCCCCCAACCTCTGCGACCTCAACTGCCTGGCGGAGGGACACAACTTCTACTACAGCTTCGGCCGGGTGCTGGACGGGACCCGCTGCGGCCCCGGCTCCCCGGACCTGTGCGTCGGCGGGCGCTGCCTGGTGGGTGCGCGCGGGCCGGGACCCCCGGGCCCCCCCAGCACCCCCAGCCCCGAGCCCCCGCGCTGAGGGGGTGTCCGGGCTCCCCGCAGAGCGTGGGCTGTGACGGGATCCTGGGCTCGGGCTCACGCCCCGACGCCTGCGGCCACTGCGGCAGCGGCCAGGGCTCGTGCGTCCTCGTGCACCGGCTGTTCCAGGGCTCGGACCCCTCCTCCGGTGAATGAACCATTGCCCCGGCCCCCTCCATGGGTGAATGCTTTGGCTCTTGGCTCCCCTGTCCTCCTGTCCCCACCCGTGTCCCCAGGGCATGGCCTGGGTCCCCTGTTGTCCCCTTCCCTCTCCCTCTCCCCCACCCAGAGCTCACTGTCTCTGGTCCCTCCCTGTCCCCAACACAGGGGACAAGGACTCGGAGCAGCCCCTTCACTCGGGGGGATTTAACTCATGGAGAGGGGTCACTCCTGGGGTGCTGGGGGGGTCTGTCGTGTCCCCAGGGGGGTCCGGGGTACTGGGGGCACTCAGAGTCCCTGTGCCCACATGTCCCTGATGTCCCAGCACGTGGGGCCCAGCTGGGTCAGTGCCCCAGACCCGGGTCCCCTCTGTGCCCCGTCCCCTCCCTCTCTGTCCCCTGTGGTGTCCCCTGGGCCCTGCCCAGGCTCTGCCCTGACTCTGTCCCCCCCCCAGGATATTTGGGATATGTGAACGTGACCAAGATCCCGGCCGGGGCCACGCACATCAAGGTGACGGACAAGAGCCGCAACTACCTGGGTAGGACCTGAACTGCCTCCGTCCCAGGCAGGCCCAGTCCATCCCAGTTGGCCCAGGCTGGTGCCAGCTGTGTGCGGGCAGGGCAGGGCAGGGCAGGGCAGGGCAGGGTGGCATGTCACGCCGCGCTGTCCCATGTTTGTCCCATGTCGTGCCGTGCCGCTCCCTCCCTCGGATGCTGTTTTGAGCAGCGCGGGGTCAGTGAACTCGCAAGTGCTCGGGGCAATTTTCCAGAGGCCGCGGCCGCGTTTTGGGAAGGGCTGAGCTGGACCGGGGCCAGACCGGCCGCTGCAGCACCAGGACAGGGACCTCCATCCCCATCCCCCTTCCCCGTGCAGCTGGAGCCCCTTCCCCCATGGCAGCCAGGATTTGGGGCTCGGGGCTGGGTTTGCACACCAGGGTTTGGCCGCGGCTCGGGCCCCAAGCCAGGATCCCGCAGGAACGCAGATCCCGAGCCCCGAGCGCGGCTCCGCGGCCCACGCTGCCCTCCCGCGCCGGGAGAGGCCTCCGGTGGGGACCGGGCGGGGGTCCCGGGGCCCGTGCGGGGCTCGGTTTGCCGGAGCCGCTCCCTCCCGCAGCGCTGATGGCGAGTGACGGGCGCTACATCCTCAACGGCGACTGGGCCATCGCCTGGCCCGGGCCCTACGAGGCCGCCGGCACCCTCCTGACCTACAGCCGGGCCCCCGACGGCACCGAGAGCCTGGAGGCGCCCGGGCCCACCCACGAGGACCTGCACGTGATGGTGAGGGCAGGGGGACACGGGGGACACGTGGGGACAGCCACCCCCGGCTCCCCTCGCTCCTCCAGCCCCGCCCGTGTCCCCCCAGGTGCTGCTGCAGGAGCCCAACCCCGGCATCGAGTACCAGTTCTGGCTGCCCCGCGGGCACCCCCCGCTCGGCCGCGGTGACACGAGCCCCCTGCGGCAGCCCCAGCCCCGGGGGGCCGGCAGCCCCCCGCCCCCGGAGCCCCCGCTGACCCCGGCCCCCGCGCCGCCCCCACAGCCCGGGGGCTTTGCCCCGGAGCCGCCGCCGAGGAGCCCCCCGGGCCGGAGCCAGGACGGGGCTGCCGCAGGTACATCCTCGGGGGTCCCCACAGCCCCCCGCGCCCTGCTGGGAGCACCTGGGCTGCCCAGGTGAGGGAATAAGATGGGGACCCTAAAAAGGACCCTGAAAACCTCGCCAGGGCTCTCAGGAGCCCCGTGTGACCCTGTCTGAGGCCTGGACCCGCAACCTCCCTGCCGAAGTTGCATGAGGGGCGTTTGGGGGCTCAGGAGTCCCCTCTGCCCCCTGAATTGCTGCAGCTTTGTCCCCGCAGGGCGCTGCGGGCGGTGCCGCCCGCCCAAGGGGCGCTCCCAGCGCATCCGGCACTTCTGCCAGAGCGACTTCGGTGAGCGCCGGGCGGGACGGGCTCGGGACCATGTCGGGGGTGGGACAGGGCTGAGGACATTGCCAGGGACAATGCCAGGAGCGGCAAGGCGCTCAGGGTGGTACCGGGGCGGTGCTGGGGAAGGGAATGTGCTCGGGGTGATGCCAGGGACGANAGCCCCGAGCGCGGCTCCGCGGCCCACGCTGCCCTCCCGCGCCGGGAGAGGCCTCCGGTGGGGACCGGGCGGGGGTCCCGGGGCCCGTGCGGGGCTCGGTTTGCCGGAGCCGCTCCCTCCCGCAGCGCTGATGGCGAGTGATGGGCGCTACATCCTCAACGGCGACTGGGCCATCGCCTGGCCCGGGCCCTACGAGGCCGCCGGCACCCTCCTGACCTACAGCCGGGCCCCCGACGGCACCGAGAGCCTGGAGGCGCCCGGGCCCACCCACGAGGACCTGCACGTGATGGTGAGGGCAGGGGGACACGGGGGACACGTGGGGACAGCCACCCCCGGCTCCCCTCGCTCCTCCAGCCCCGCCCGTGTCCCCCCAGGTGCTGCTGCAGGAGCCCAACCCCGGCATCGAGTACCAGTTCTGGCTGCCCCGCGGGCACCCCCCGCTCGGCCGCGGTGACACGAGCCCCCTGCGGCAGCCCCAGCCCCGGGGGGCCGGCAGCCCCCCGCCCCCGGAGCCCCCGCTGACCCCGGCCCCCGCGCCGCCCCCACAGCCCGGGGGCTTTGCCCCGGAGCCGCCGCCGAGGAGCCCCCCGGGCCGGAGCCAGGACGGGGCTGCCGCAGGTACATCCTCGGGGGTCCCCACAGCCCCCCGCGCCCTGCTGGGAGCACCTGGGCTGCCCAGGTGAGGGAATAAGATGGGGACCCTAAAAAGGACCCTGAAAACCTCGCCAGGGCTCTCAGGAGCCCCGTGTGACCCTGTCTGAGGCCTGGACCCGCAACCTCCCTGCCGAAGTTGCATGAGGGGCGTTTGGGGGGTCAGGAGTCCCCTCTGCCCCCTGAATTGCTGCAGCTTTGTCCCCGCAGGGCGCTGCGGGCGGTGCCGCCCGCCCAAGGGGCGCTCCCAGCGCATCCGGCACTTCTGCCAGAGCGACTTCGGTGAGCGCCGGGCGGGACGGGCTCGGGACCATGTCGGGGGTGGGACAGGGCTGAGGACATTGCCAGGGACAATGCCAGGAGCGGGAAGGCGCTCAGGGTGGTACCGGGGCGGTGCTGGGGAAGGGAATGTGCTCGGGGTGATGCCAGGGACGAGGAGAGGAATGGGAAGGGGCTTGGGGTGATGCCGCGGGTGGGAAAGGGCTCAGGGTGCCCCATCCTGACCCCCGCAGTGTTCCACGGGCGGATCCTGGCGCGGCGCGTGGTGGGGCGGGAGACGCGCTACGAGGTGGAGGTGAAGGCGCGGTACCGGCAGCGCTTCCCGCTGGTGTCCCGGGAGTACCTGTGGGTGCCCAACACCTGCGGCTGCCCCCCGCTGCAAGAGGGCGGCGAGTTCCTGCTGATGGCACGGCGCCACGTGAACCACGAGCACACCCTGAACCGCATCCTGCTGCAGGACGGCGGCTACGCCCGGCCCTGGACGGCCCGCGAGGCGCGGCTGGTGCGGGAGGCGGCGCGGCACTGCCCCCAGCCCCGGCCGCCCTGAGCCCCGCCCGGTGCCACCGCCCCGGGACGGGACCCCGAGGGCGAGCCGGGTGCTCCCGCCGGGCACCGAACCCTTCCCGTGCCCCCTCCCCGCAGCGGGGCCCCGTCCACCTCGCCGTCCTTGGGCTCCACGTGGCACCGGGGGGTGGAGGGCGTGGTAATTTATTATTTTTGCAGAAAATAAACTGTTTATCCCCTCACTCGCCGCGTGTCCCTTCCTGGCTGGCGACGGCCCAGGGGGTCCTCCCACTTCAGGGGGTCCCCTCTGTGTCCCCGCGGGCAGGGGGTCGCCTCCGCGTCCCCGCGCTGAGCCCCAGGAGCAGTGTCCCTGTCCCCATGGCCGCGTGCCAGGCTCTGCCTGCCGGGGTCGGGGACCTCCCGCTTATCTCCCTTCCGGCGGAGCCGAGCGTGTCCCCCCCGCCCGTAACCCAAGCCTTGGGCTGGTGGCGGCCACCGCGGGGCCCTGTGGGGACAGGATGTGACCGGGGGCGGGTTTGGAGCCAGGGGAAGCTGAGACCTCCCGGCTCCTGTGGCTGGGGACTGTCCCCAAACTGGGGTCCTGGGTGCCCCGAGTGGCAGCTGCCAGCCCAGGAGGGTCCTTGTCACATCGGATGACATCACCACGAGCCACAGATGAGCCCTGGGACCAGCTGGGGAGCCCAGAACTGAGCCCCAGCTGGTTCCAGTAAAGTCGGAGTGATTCCAGGTGCTCCGGAGCGATTGGGGCTGCAAAGGTGCCTCCCCCACCCTATAAAAACGCTCCCTCCCAGCCCCACCCCACGGTTAATTTGGGGCTGCTGGGGGGGTTTGTCCCTGGCAGGGTCCCAGCCATGGCGGGTTTGGGGGCCACCCCACGCACGAAGAAAGCCCCCAGGGAGGAGCCGGGGCTCTCGACCCCGCGGGCTGTGGCTCGCGGTGGGGCCGGGAGCCGGCGGGGAGAGGGCGAGCAGGGCGAGCGCGTCCCGCGGGGGGGGGCGCGCATCCCCGGCTCCCCCAGCACGCCCGGCAAGGGGCGGCTGGTCCGGTGGGGACCCGAGGAGCGTCCCGGCCCCGGGGGAAGCGGTGAGCGCGACCCTGCCCGGGGAAAGCCCCGCGTGGGGCAGGGGGCTGCCCTGGCGCTGCTGACGGGACCCCTCTGCCCCGCAGGCCCTGCGAGCCCCCCACCACCGCCCTGCCCCTACTTCTCGGGGCTCCCCGAGGCTGAGCATCAGGACGCTGCTGTCCCCGTGGCCCCCAGCCTGTGAGTGTGAGGGGGGGTCCCCATAGCCCCCCAATATGTGTGTGGGGGGGGTCCAGCAGCCCCCCAGCACCGCTGACCCTCTGCCTCCCCCTCCAGGCCGAGCCCTGGGGTCCTGACCCCTGCGAGGGACGGCGCCCGGAGGACCCGGAGCAAGCTGCAGCACACCCTGGTGCTGGAGCTGGTGAGCTGGGGGGGCCGGGGGGGCTCTGCAGGGGCTGGGGCTGCCCCTGACCCTGTCCCTGTCCCCAGGATGGGACCCTGCTCTACTCCTCCCTGCTCGCCCACGGGCAGAAGGATGCCACGGCCACCTTCACCACGGACTTCCAGGCGAGCTCCTACAAGGTGGGTTTGGGACAGTGGGGGTTGGGGCTGGGGGGCTGTGATCTGGGGCCGTGGATGATGTGGCTCTTCACTGCCACCCCATGTGGCCTCTCTGCCAGTGTCCCTTGTCGCTGAAGGGGAAGGGGCTCTGAGGTCCCCTCGGTGAGGGTGTGAGGGATCCTGCTGAGGGCACTGGACCCCCTCGGGGCTCACCTTGCTGTCAGGTTGGGTTGCTGGAGGTTTTCCAAGATGCTGTTCCCTCCCAGGTCCACGTGAAGCTGCGTCCACACGTGCAGGAGTTCTTGGCGAGCCTTTCCAAGACCTACGAGGTACCCAGAGCCCCTGGGGTCTGTGGGGTGACACCCGGGGGTCGGGGGAACTTGAGCAGCCCTTGCAGGGACCTTCACCCTCTCTGCCAGATCTTCATCTACACCACTGCGAAGAGGGACTATGCCAAGAAGCTCCTGGAGGTGCTGGACCCCAAGAAGAAGCTGATCAGGTGATGGGGCTGGCGGTGCCCTGCTGGGGACCCCTGTGTGCCAGGGCGGGGTCCCCACGGCTCTGTCTCCCCGCCAGGCACTGCCTCTCCCAGTCGGATTGTGTCTGCTCCCAGGGCTGCTACTGGAAGGACCTGAGCTGCCTGGGCAGGGACCTGGCCAAGACGGTGGCCCTGGACCACACCATGCAGGGCTTCCCTGCCCAGGTGGGGCAGAGGGGGAGTTGGTGTGTCCCGGTCCCCGGGAGCGCCGCGGCCGTGCGGGATCCAACCCTCTCCCTGTCCCCCCAGGCTGACAACTGGATCCAGGTGCCACCGTGGTCTGGGGACCCTGAGGACGAGGAGCTGCTGCGCCTCATCCCCGTGCTGGGCCGGCTGGGCCAGGCGGTAGGGACGGGGACGGGCCACTGTCTGTCCCTTACCTGGGGACGGGCCACTGTCCCTTACCTGGGGACGGGGACAGGAGGGGGGCGTGCGCCGTGGCTCAGCCCGCCCCTACCCCGCCTCTCCCCGCGCAGGAGGACGTGCGGCCCGAGATCCAGCGGCACTTCCAGCCCCCACAGCTGCCCACGGAGGGCTAGGCCAGCCTGGAGGAGCAGGACGGGGAGAACGTCTGGGAGAGGCCTGGAGAAGCTGTGCTCGGGGCATCCAGCGCCTCGTCCCTCGGAGCTGGGCCGGGGGCTCGCCCTTGGGGCTCGCAGGGATCCCCGCTCATCCCTGGGGCTGGGGGTGCCCCAAGGAGAGCCCCTGCCTTTGGAGGCAAAGCTCCGTCCTGGCTCCCTCCTCCCCCTGCTCTGTAAGGTCCAGCCAAGGTTTTCACGGGTCATTATAAGCTTGGAGAAAGTCTGGCTCTGCCTCAATTCCCAAAACTCTTCAGCTGAGCAAACACACTGTGCTGGGATGGCACAGCCGGGAAGGGGGGGACACAAGCGGCCTCCCCAGTGTCCTGGGGCAGTCCAGGGCCCTGGCACGGGGCCCGTGTCCCCGAGAGGGCCCCAGCTGGCAGCTCTCCCTGTCCCCTGTGTGCCCGATGCCATGGGTGCCACGTGCCGGGGCACAGCTGCCCCTGTGCCTCTGCCAGTCCCCCTGGGACAGAGCGGCCGGGGCTGTGGCCACCCCGGGACCCCTTTTTTAAAGCCTAAAGCTGCTGGTGAACAGGAATTGGGGGCTTTGGGGGGGTTCTGGGCTGGCCTCTGCTGCCTCCGCTCTGCCGGAAGCCACATGGGCTCGTGGCCGAGCTCCGGCCGTGGCCACACGGGTGCAGCTGTTTGGGGACATGTCACATCTCGTCCCTCTGCACCTGGGAAAGGGCACAGGGCTCCCGGCCCCTCCGGGAATGTCTGTCCCCAGGGGTGTGGGAGGAGCCACCATCCCTGTCCCCCCGCACAGCTGGACAGGGGTGGGACCATCCCGGCAGTGCTGGAAGGGGAATCACCCTCGGGGAGGGCGGCTGGAAGGCAATAACCGCTTTATTTCGGAAGCCAGGCACGATCCCAGCTCTGTCCCGGGCTGTCCCTGCAGCCGGGCTGCTGTCACTCTGTCCTGCCGGCCTGGGGCCAGCACGGGGCTCCTCTGCCAGCACGGAGGACCCTGCGGTACGCGGGGTACAGCACCCCCGCCAGCACCAGGCTGCTGCAGGCGAGGACAGTGACAACCACCAGGTCCCTGCGCAGCCCCTCGGGCCCGGGGGAGCCCTCTGTGGAGTGGTGGCAGGTGTGGGTGATGTCCTCGAAGGCGTGGCCGGAGGGACAGGACGTGCAGTTGTTGGCCGAGGCGCCCTGGCAGGTGTAGCAGGAGGGGTGGCAGCTGGCACAGACACGGGAGGTGTCCCCGGGGGTGGCGCTCCGGGCCCGGCTGTAGAAGCGTGGGGGGCAGTAGGACAGGCAGGAGCCGCGGTGGGCGTACAGGGAGCTGCCACAGTCTGTGGAGAGAGGCTGGGGTGAGACCCCGGGCCCAGAGCCTCGTCACTGTCCCCCCAAAGGCTCGCTCACCCTCGCAGGCTCCCTGCTCGTCCCTCCTGAGGCACTCGTCGGTGGCAGTGGCCGCGGAGCGCCTGGCTGGCATGTCCTCGTCCGTGCCGTGCAGGTGCAGGATGAAGCTGGTCAGCTGGCCTGGGGACAGGAGGGACACGGGGCTGCCAGGTGAGGGATATGGGGCTGGAAGCTTTGGGGTTGTGTCCTGCTCCCGGCCCTGTGCTGGCCAGGGGGACCCTCAAAGCAAACACAGGGTCCTGTGGAAAAGGAGGGCTCGTGGCCAGGAAAATTACTCATCCAAGTGGAGAAAGAAGAATGACCAAGCACAGGGTGACCCCAGTAAAAACGGGGTTCACCCACCTGTGTTCCGGGCATCACCCTTGTTCTCCAGCCGGAGGGTCCAGGTGCCCTTGGGGTTCTCATCCCAGAAGTGTGTGGACATGAAGGTCCAGTCCTTGTAGCCGTCCTGGCTGGTGTCGTAGGGGCTGCAGGAGGAGAGCAGAGCTGGGAGTGCCAGCCCAGGGGCCTGGAGGGGCAGGATGTGACCTGAGGGGTCACCCTGTGCTTGCTCTGAGGGGGCACTCCCACGTGGCAGGGGTCCAGAGGAGTTTTGGGCTCGGTGAGCTCCTTTTTGGGAGGCCGTGGGAGCCCCGGTGCTCCCCTCTGTCCTTACCGCACTGTCACCAGCGTGGACGTGGTCCCCATGGGGCTGCTCAGAGCCACCTCCAGGTCCCCCCGGCGGCTGTAGCTCAGGGACAGCTGGACCTGGACGTGCTCCAGGGAGCGGATGCTCTGGGAGCAGGAGGAGGCATCCGTGGAGATGGTGAGCGTGGAGCCGATGTCCCTGTCGAGGACAAGCTGCAGGTGAGGCCATTCCCTCCCCTGCCATGGCGTCCTGCCCTCCCCGTGGCCTCCAAGCACAGCAGAGCCCGTGCAGCACAGGTCACTTCTTGGCTCCCTGTGCCTGTGGCGGGCGCAGCGAGTCCCCGTGGGAGGCTGGAGCCGGGGTCACTGTCCCTTACCTGGGGACCTCGAGGGCCTGGAGCAAACACTTCTCCTGGGGCCGCGTCCCTGTCCAGGTGGTGGCCGCCTGCACCAGCAGCCCCGCGTCCAGCAGCCCGTAGCCGTAGTAGTGGCTCACTGGGACACAGGTGCCACCCAAGAGAGGGACCCGTGAGCCCCTCGGTGGCACCGGGGCCCCGGGGCTGCTGGAAAGCATTTGAGAGGCTGAGCCCTGCACTCACCCCTGCGCCCAACGCCGTTCTTGGCCCAGTCCTCTGCCTGCAGGTGAGCGGGTTTGGAGGCCCTGATGATGAGGTGCTGCAGGTCACGCCAGGTCAGGGCTGGGCTGGAAGCAAGGAGGATGTGGGGACAGAGGTCTGGGTTGGTTTTTAGGGGGGACATTTGGCTCTTCTGGGGTGGGTAGAGTCTGTCTGGGCCCAAGCTGATCCCCCCACAACCTCCTTCAGTGCCAAAATGGGAGCAAAGAGCTCCAGACAACCCTCCTGCTTCTCCTGGGGGAAGGCCACAACTCTGCACCCGACCTTCCTGCTGCCCTCCCCTTTCCCGTCCCTGCGTGGTGTCCCTCTGTCTCGGTGTCACCTACTTGGCCTCCAGCGCCAGGGCCACCATGCCCGCGGCCAGCGGGGCCGAGGCCGAGGTGCCGGTGTGTTTGTCGGTGCAGCGGTGGTGCAGGTCCGTGGTCACCTGGGGGGACACGGCGGTCTCAGGACGGTTTCCGAGTTGGGTTCCTTCAGTCAATTCTCCCGTGCTGGGATCCGTGTCTGCCCCAGAGCCGCTGCTCCGGCAGCGCTGTCGTGGCACTCACAATCTGCACCTGGCTGCTGGTCCTGCTGCTGTAGGTGGTGGTGAGGATGGCAGGGCAGCCCTCGCTGTAGCGGGGCCGGCGCCCGTCGCCCAGCACGCTGCCCACCGACACCGTGTAGATGCTGTTGGTGTAGCCGTCGCAGTTGCAGTTGTCGTAGTTGGTGCCGCCGTTGCCTGAGGCCCAGATGAAGATGGAGCCGAGCCCGCCCCGTCCCTGTTGAAGAGCAGAGGGGGGTGAGCAGGGTGTCCTTGTGGCCCTGCGGCCCCCGAGGCGGGGCTGGGCTTACTTGGACGACCCCTCTGTGGAAAGCGGCCGCAGCCAGCGCTCCCGGCCCGTCCACCGTCCTGCCGTCGTCCTCGGGGCCCCAGCTGGCGCTGTAGATGTGGATGTACTGGGGCTGCAGGCTCAGCGCCTGGGCCTCCACGATGTCCATGATGGAGCCGTCCAGCATCCGCACGCCTGCGGGCAGGCGCCGCCGGGTGGCTCCAGGGGACAGGAGCCACGCAGGGGCCACACCCAGGGAGGGGCCTGGGGGCACCTTGCCAGCCCCCCCGGCCCCTCAGAGCTTGGAGCAGCTTTCACATGCCCCTGCTCTAAGGCGATCAGGCCCCCGCGGGTCTGTGCCCTGCCAGGAGCCGCTTCCCAAAGCTCCTGGTTAAGCCTTTTGTAGTTTATCTCAGGGAGTGCTCCCGGCTTTAACCCCTTTCGCCACCCTCACTTCCCCAGCGGAGCCTGAGCACCAAACCCGGGGGCAGCACCTGCACTGGACACCCCTGTAAAGCCCAGAGCAGCCCCACGCGGGCTCCTGCATTCCCACAGGGGGCCGGAGCTGATTTCCAACTTCCCTCCCGCGGGAGCAGCGTCTCACCTCCGATTTTGGCGTTGTAGGCGACGCCTGCACCGCAGATTCCGTTGTTGGCCACAGCTGCCACTTCCCCTGCACAGCGTGTCCCATGCCTGGGGGGACAGAGTGACCCTGTGAGGGGCGGGGGGCCTGGAACAGCCCCGGCCCCCCAGAGCTGCCCCCCCAGAGTGGGGAGCTGGGCAGAACCCACCAGTTCTTGTCCCTGTCGCTGTATCGGGGCTGGGGGTCGGGGTCGTTGCTGTTGAAGTCGTAGCTCGCCAGCGGGTCCTGTTACAGAGCGGGGCACGGGCTGAGCCGAGGGCCGGCGGGGCTGTGACAGCTCGGCACAGGCGCTGGCACCGAGCCCGGAGCTGGCACGGCCGAGGGCCCCGCCTGCCAGCCCGGGGGACAGCGGGGCCCCTCCGTGCCCAGCTGCACCGGGAGCTGGAGCTAAACCCAGTCCTGAGAGGGAGCCGAGCTGGGAAGGAGCTCAGCCTGGAGAAAAGGAGGCTCAGGGGGGCTCTTCTGGCTCTGCACAGCTCCTGCCAGGAGGGGACACAGGGGGGGTCGGGCTCTGCTCCCAGGGGACAACAGGACAAGAGGGAGCAGCCTCAGGCTGTGCCGGGTGGGACACCAGCAGGAATTTGCCCATGGAAGGGATTGTCAGGAATTGGAGCTGCCCGGGCAGGTTTGGAGTCCCCATCCCTGGAGGTGGCACTCAGTGCTCTGGGCTGGTGGCAAGGTGGGCACAGGCTGGACTCGATGATCCTGAAGCCCTTTTCCAGCCCCAGAGAGCCTGGGATTCTGCAGAAAGGGGTGAGAGCAGCACAGCTTTGCTGTTTCCCTGACAGAGCCAGCCCAGGGGCCGAGCCACCTGAGGGTGACCCTCGCTGGCCACGCGGCCAGGAGCCACAGCCCAGGGAGGCAGTGCTGTTACAAACACCCAGGAGGGTTTACCAGCTTTACTGGCTTTGCAGCCAGCTGTAATTGCACCTATTTGGGGGCTCCAGTGTAGATACAAGTTCTAACATTTCCTCAGTGTGAGATTGCACTGCGGGAGCCTCCAACCCTTGAATCCAGCCCCGGGGGGGCCGAGCTCCCACCGCACGGTCCCAGGGGGGGATGGAGGTGTGGACCCCCCCTCCCGGGAGGAGCTGCTCCCCGGAGCCCCCCGTGGTTACGTAGTTGGCCGCCAGGTCGGGATGATCCTTCTCCAGCCCGTCATCCAGGACAGTCAGCACCACCCCCAGCCCCGTGTAGCCTCTGCTCCAAGCCGTGAGGATGTTCAGGTCGGGACGGACGTCGTTGTTCTGGAAAACAGATTAAATCTGATCGGCAGCCCGGGTCACCTTGGAGGAGCCCCGCTGCCTCATCACTGCCGGCATTAGCTCGGTTTATGGCTGGGGGGGCGCTGGGAAGGGCACTGCCGGTGTTCAGGGGGGGATCTGCCCCTCTGCCCGGCCTGGGGGGCACTGCCGGTGTTCAGGGGGGGATCTGCCCCTGTGCCCGGCCTGGGGGGCACTGCCGGTGTTCAGGGGGGGATCTGCCCCTGTGCCCGGCCTGGGGGGCACTGCCGGTGTTCAGGGGGGGATCTGCCCCTCTGCCCGGCCTGGGGGGCACTGCTGGGGTGCTGGCCCAGCTCTGGGCTCCTCAGGACATGGAGCTCCCGGAGTGGCTCCGTGGAAGGTCACAAGGGTGAGGAGGGGAGTGGGGCACCCTGACAGAGAAGAGCTGAGGAGCTGGGGCTGCTCAGCCTTGAGAGGCCCTCAGCCCTGGGTGCCCCTGCCTGCAGGGAGGGCTCAGGGCAGGGCCCAGGCTCTGCCCTGGGGGGCAGAAATGGCCCCAGAGGAGCGGGCAGGGACTGATCCCGGGAACTCCCCCTGCACAGGAGGAAGAACTTCAGCGTGCTGAGCCCTGAACAGAGAGCAGGCAGGCTGTGCAGTCCCTCACCGGGGCTATCCCCCGACAATGCAGACGCAATCCTGCACTCCTGGGAGCAGGGAGGTGGCACTGGGTGCCCCACTGCGGTCCCTCCCGTCCCGTGGCTGGGGTGGGGGTTAGGGGGCTCTCACCATGTACCACTGCTTGGGGAACCAGGGATCCGTGGGCACCACGCCGGCGCCTCTCTTGCAGCGCCTCTTCACCGTCTGCTGCTCAAACCACAGCACCTGGGCGGGGAGCAGCTGTGGGTGCCAGGCCGTGCCTGCCCAGGGCCGTGCCCCGGCCCCCCGTGCCCTCCTCCCTACCTGGGGGTCCCTGGTGAGCCGCATGTGCCACCCCCAGTGCCTGCTCAGGGCTCTCTGCCTGGTGCCGCGGTGGCTGAAGTGATGAAAGGGCTCTCCCTCCATCACCTGCGGGCACAGAGAGCTGCTGTCAGCTTCTCCAGGGGACAGCGGTGCCAGCCCGGGCTGCGGGGCTCGGAATGGTGGCTGGAGCGTGGGCCGCAGTGCGGGGCTGCAGGAAGTGTCACTGGGGGACAGAATGGAGTCCTGGGGACGGGCTGGATGCCATTGGGGTCCCTGGCTCACCCCGCAGGCTCAGAGGCCGTTTGCTCTGAGGGTGGGGGGACGCTGGCACAGGATTCCCGAATTCCCAGGAAGTGTTGGATGGGCCTTGGAGCAACCCGTTCTAATGATGTCCCTGCCCATGGGACAAGCGAAGGGGACAAACATTGGCGACACGGGGCGGGTGCGAGCGAGAAGGTCGGACCAGGGGCACACGGGGTGGGCTGGGCCCGGCTTTCCCCGCCCAGGCCGCACCTGGCCCAGGTAGAGCAGCCCGTGCCGGCGGGCCAGGGCCCGGGCGTCCCGCAGCCCCGCCGCCACCCGCACGGCCCAGCTGCTCAGGAAGACGCGGGGCTTGGCGGGGCCCGGAGGGGCCGTGGCGGTCACCACGAGCAGCGCGAACAGCACCGGGAGCAGCGACAGCGCCGGGCCGGGCCCGGGCCGAACCGCCATGAGGCCGCGCCGCCACTGCGCGCGTTGCCATGGCAACGGCGTCGGCCCCGCCCTCCGCACGGCCTCGCCTCATTGGCCCGCCTTGATCCCCGCCCCGCCTCCTTTCTGGCCCCGCCCCACCGCCTTGCACCGCCCACTCCCCGCCGGGCACGCCCCCGGACACGCCCCCAGCGGCCGCACTGACCGGGGCGCGGGGTCGGTCCGGGGCCGCTCCGGGGCCGCCGCCGCCGCTTCATCTCCTTCATCATCGCCACCGCTGCCATGGCCTCCATGCAGCACCGCCTGGAGCGCTTCCTCCACCGCCCCGGCCCGATCGGCGACCTGCTGGGTCGGCTGGAAGCCCGTACCGGCGTCCAACGGCTCTACCTGGCCACAGGTGCGACCGGTACCGCGGGGCCTCCCCGGTTCTCCCGTTCTGTCCCCTTCTCGCCCGTATCCTGAGGCGCCTTGGCAGCTGCCCACCGTGGCTCCGGGCTCAGCACGGGGGCACGGGGAGGGCAGGCAGGGCCGCCCTGGTTTGGGGGTGCGGAGCGGGGCTGGGCTGGGAGGGGGCTGGGGGTTCCGGGGGTGACATCGCTGTCACCGCACTGCCCTCGCCTTCCGCAGGCACAGAACCCCGAAATCCTAAAGCTCGCAGGGTCTGAGTGCCAGAGGTGTCAGAGAGACCCTCGAGACCCCTGGCCCTGACAGGGGGGTCCCCAGTCTGGGTGAGCCCCCAGATCGTGGTGGGCCAGATCGGGCACTGGCGATGGGAGCCCGTCCCCGTGTCCCACTGGTGGGACGGTGGGGATCCGGCCTTTAACCGGATCCCTGTTGTTCATTAATGAGGAACCAGCCAGATTCTCCCTGGGGATCCTCCTCCTGGCACGCCGTGCCCCTCTCCTCTGACCCTCGGCCCTGTGCCCTCTCTGCCAACTTGAACTGGCCTTGTCTGCGTGTTCCATTCTGAGATTTCATATCAGACCTCCTGGGGAGGCTCGGGACTTCCCTGTTTCCGTGTCCCTCCAGGCCTTTGGCCTCCAGGTGTGATTTCCTGGCCCTTCACCTGCAGCAGGGCTGGTGTTCCCACCCTGAGGGGACAGGTGAAGGAGCACGGGCTGCAGTGCAGCTTGTGTTTGGATGTGCTGCCACTCAGGCGTCTTCCAAGCAAAACAATCCCAGGCATTTGGTCAGGCTCAGCCGTGCTGGACTTCTGGGGTAGAAGAAGAGTGGGCGCACCAGAAAGGGATGGTTCCACATTCTGGATCCCTGTCCTGGAAAGGAGAAGCTGTTGCTGAACTAAAAATTGCTGATTTCTCCCTCCCATGGCTCTGGAGCAGTCCCTAATTTGTGTTGAACCCGTGGGCTGAGATTTGGGGCAGCACCACCTCCAACCTGTCCCTCAGCAAAGCCTTTCCCTGGGTTTTTGCTGTTACATAAATTTCTCTGGGAGTTAGAATCCTGCGAAATCCCTTCTAAGGCTCTTGGGGAGTGAAACCCAGCACTGCCTGGACCTGCCTGCCCTCCTTGGAGGGCGGTTTGGGATTGCTCCAAAGCCGCCTTGCTCCTGCCCGTCTCCCAGGCAAGACCCGGAGCTGTGGGTGCCCCGGATCGGGGCCGGAGCTCAGCGCAGGAATGCTGCAGCGAGCAGAGCTGGGATAATCCGCCCTCCAAGCCCGAGCAAGGGCTTTAATTCACCAGCACAGACAGGTTAATTCCCGGCTTTCTTGCTGCTGCTGGAGTTTGTTCTGGTGCTGGGGAGAAGCTGCCGGGCTGCACAAAGTGCTCCATCCGTGCATCCCTGAGCTCCTCCTGCCCTCTGAGCCCTGCTGTGAGCGGGGCTTTGCCCCGGTTTCCATCCCTGTCCCACCTTCCCGCCCACCCTCGCTCCCAGCTCCGCTGATCCAGCCTCCCGCGGGTGTCGGGGCGCTGGGCGGGCTCCGGGGCACCGAACGCTGCGGCTCGCGTTTAATTGAGCGCGCTAATTGAGCAGCAGGGGAGCGGGCTGGGATTGCCGCTCCCAGGCGAGCTGCTCGGCCACGGGGAGCGCCTGCGGGAGGAGCCGCGGTGCCGGGCGCCTGATCCGGGAGCAGGGCTCGTCCTTGAGCGGGAGCTCTGGGAATGCCGAGCGGCCGCGGGCCCCGCGCGCGGGGGAGACCGGCGGAGCCTTGACTTTGGACCGTGGGTGTGCTGTCAGCGTCTCGGGTTCCTGCCGCCCTGGCCGCGCTCCAGGGGCGAAAGCGCTGCGAGACTGGGGTGGGAAAGTCCCATCCGAGCCAGGGGAGGGGACGAACGGTGACAGGAGCGGGTCACGGGTCCCTCGGGGAGGAGCAGGCTCCGCCACGTGCCTCGTTCCATCGAGCACCTCAGCGGCGCCGTGGAATCGGTCGGGGGTGGTCGTTATCCCCTGGCACCACGCGCCTGTTCCCGCTCTGGGATGAGAATCCCGCTCAGGAGACCGAGCGGGGTCTCCCCTGGTGACAGCCGGCGCCACACCGTCCCCTGTCCCCAGCAGGTTCCGTGGCTTTCCTGGGGCTGTACCTCATGTTCGGCTACGGCGCATCCCTGCTCTGCAACCTCATCGGCTTCGTCTACCCCGCCTACGTGTCGTAAGTACCTGTCCCTCACCTGGAGAGCGGTCCCTGCCCTTCGCTGAGGGTCTCCCTGCTCAGTGAAGAGGCAGTTATGGCTGGGAAGCTCTTGAGACCTTCCTGGAAACGCTGGGACCGTGCCAGCCCAGAGCAGGCAGCGGGCAGGTTTGCTCCAGGGTGCGGAGGGTTTGGGAAGGTGGAGCCCATCCCGGGGCTGCAGCAGCCGTGTCCTTCCTTCCCCTGTCCCGCCGCAGCATCAAAGCCATCGAGAGCAAAAGCAAGGAGGATGACACCATGTGGCTCACGTACTGGGTGGTCTACGGCGTCTTCAGCGTCGCCGAGTTCTTCTCCGACCTTTTCCTCTACTGGTTCCCCTTCTACTACGCCGGGAAGGTAAGGGCTGTGCTCAGAGCCCGGCACCTCCAGCGAGCTCCAGCCTTGGGCGCTGTGTTGGAGCCGGCTGGGAGCAGCTGAGCCCCTCCTGTGCCCGCAGTGCCTGTTCCTGGTGTGGTGCATGGCCCCAGTGCCCTGGAACGGCTCCCAGGTCATCTACCACAGCATCATCCGGCCCTTCTTCCTCAAGCACCACCGCGCCGTGGACAACATGATGGGTGACATCGGCACCAAGGCCCTGGACGCGGCCTCCACCGTCACCCGAGAAGGTAACTCGGGTCCCCCTGTCCCTCCATCCTGCTCCGTCTCCGGATTTTCCCAGCGCAGGGCTGTGGGCAGCTCGTTAATTACCAGCGAGTGATTATGTAGCCCGTGACAGGAGCCCCGGGAGGTGACAGTCCCCTCTCTAACCGCTCTCTCCTCTCTGCGCTGCACGGTCCAGTCCTGCAGACTCTGGCCAACAGCAGAGCCCGGCTGGTGGCCGGGGTGGCCCCGCAGCCCAGCCTGCCCGTATGTACCGAGCCGCGGCTCCCGCTGCCGCCGCGCGGGGACGGGGCCGGGCCGTGCCAGGCGCCCGCCGGCTCTCGTGTCCGCCGTGGCACCGCCCAAACCGCTCTGCTCCCGCAGGCACCGGCGCGGCTCCCGCACAACCGGCCCCTTCTCCCGTGGTGTGCGTAGAGCAGGCGCTTCCCTCCCGCTTCTCCGTAGCCAGACCCCGTCCGTGTGTCCATCCACTGTCCATCCCCGTGTCCATCCCTTGTCCCACGTGCCCCTCAGCGCTGCTGCCGACCTGGGGCTCCCCTCCGGAGCCCCCCGGGAGTGGGGCGGGCAGGGCTGGCTGTCACCGCCGTGCTCGGAGGGAGCGGGGCGGTGCCGCGGGACACCGGGACACCGGCCACTGCCCCGGGGACGGGCACTGACGCTATCCGTGTCTCCGCAGGCATCAAAGGATCCCTGAACCTGGCAGAGTTAGTGCAGTAGGCGAAGTAAGAGGGGCATCGGGGCCACTGGTACCGGCACTAGAGCCCCGGTACTGGGACCGGTACCGGCACCAGCGGCCCCAGAACCGGCACCACGCTCTCAGTACTGGTACCAGCAACCCCTGTTCTGGCACCGAGGTCCCCCATAGCGGCACTACAGACGCCGGTACCGGCACCATGCTCCCGGTACTGGCACCGGCATCCTCCGTTCTGGCACCGAAGTCCCCCATACAGACGCCGGTACCGGCACCGTGCTCCCAGTACCGGCACCATGGCCCTGTTAACGGTACCGGCCAGCCCGGGCCGTACCCGCCCGGGACCCCGAGTTTCTCCAGCCCAAGTCTGTTGTACCCCAATAAACCCCGGTGCCCCCCGAGCGCCGCTCCCGTCCCGCGTGTTCCGTGACACCGCGCGGCGCCTTTAAGAGCGGCTGGGGGCGGAGCCTTTGGGCTAGGGGCGGGGCTCTCTTGATGACGTATGGGCGGGCGTGGCGGAAGTGCGGCCGGACGGTGGCCGGGACAGAGGGGTCTGTCTGTCGGTCTGTCCGGTGGGGGGCTCAGGGGGCTCTGTCTGTGTGTCCGGGGAGCGGAGGGGGCCGGTTTATCTGTGCGGGGGCGGGGCTCTGTCCGTCTGTCNAGATCCTGGCCGACGTGCAGGGCACGCACCCCGGCGACCCCGTGTTCGTCCTCCCCGCCGAGCGCCCCCAGGACCCCGGCCCCGCTCCAGGTGAGCCCGCGCTGGGGAAGGGGGGGCGCGGGGACCCCCGGCCCCGCTGAGCCCCCGCTCTGCCCGCCAGGCTGCGCCGAGCCCGCGGCCGAGGAGCGGGAGCGGCTGTACCGGCAGATCCGCGCCTACGTGGGGATGAACCAGCGGCTGCAGCGGTCCCGGGAGCAGCTGCGGGAGCGGCGCCGGGAGCTGCAGGAGGCCGGGGAGGCGCTGGAGCGCGGCATCGCGGACATGAGGCAGAAGGCGTTCTGAGGGACCGCGGCGGGCGCCTCGGGACACCCCACGCTGTGGTTTCGCCTTGCCAAAACCGTTCGCGTCGGGAGAATCCGGCTTTGCCAGGGCAGCCCCGGCCGTGCCGCCGCAGTGACCTTTTCCCAGGGAACGCTGGGATCCGCCAGGCCGGCACGGTGGCGCCTTCCTGGTGCTGGAACAAAGGCTTGCACCCCTCCTTCTGCTCCTGAGCCGGCTGCCATGGCCCCCGCGGGTGGCACCTCCTCTGCTCCCTACGACTTTTCCCTGTGGTACTTCCCCGAGGATGACCACGTCGCCTCCCGCATCGCGGAGCGCCTGAGGGAGGAGGGATTTCGGGGCTTCACCGAGCACCAGGACCAAGTGGCCGGGGCATCCGTCATCCTGACGGCCGTGGAGGCCATCGAGGCCAGCCGGGTGGCCATCCTGCTCCTCTCGGCCAGGTCCGTGGGTGACCGGTGGTGCCAGCGCGTGTCCCAGTGGAGCCTGCTCCGCAGTATCCACCAGCGCGGCCCCAGGGTGGTCCCCGTGTGCGTGGGGCTGACCAGAGCCGAGGTGCCCCCGTTCCTGCAGCACCTCGTCCCGCTGGAGTACCAGAACGAGTTCTTCTTCCAGCGGCTCCTGGCCAGCCTGAGGTCCCGCCCCAGGAGCGGGGCCAGGCGGGTCCCGCCCAAGGGAGCGAACTGAGGGACCACCGGGGGGCTGGGTCGGGGGCCAGCACTGCCCCATGGTGTGAAAAACTGCCCTGTTTTGCTAATAAAGGTGGTGGGAATGGGTCACCCAGCACCGTGGGCTGTCATAAATCTCATGAACCCCCGTTTTTGGGAGCTGAAGGTGTCGCTTTCTGTCTCTGCAAAGCCGAGCGCTGGGGGGCCGTGGGTGTTTCCTGCCCCCACCGGTGTGGCCTTGTGGGTGCTTCTTCCCCTTCCTGTCCCCCTGAGCGGAATCCGTGTCCCGCTGCTGCCCTGCTGCGCTGTCACACGCGACCCGGGGCTCGTCCAGCTCGGCAGCTGCACCGGGAGACGCGGAGCAGGCGGGATGGGGGCGAGGGGCTGCCGGGGGCCGCTGCCGCTGCTGCTGCTGCTGCTGCTGCCGCTCCCTTGGCGTGAGCACCGGGCCAGCGCGGGCTCGGAGTCACCGGCCGGGGCGGTGGCAGGTGCCGGTGAGGACGAGACCTTTCTTCAGCCGTCGGTCATCGGGGGACGCGAGGCCAAACGCGGCTCCCGGCCCTACATGGCGTTCCTCCGCTACGACGGGAATCGCGCTTGCGGGGCAGCGCTGCTGCACCGGCGCTGGGCGCTGACGGCCGCGCACTGCCAGCCTCAGGGGTGAGTCCGGCACGGCTGTGTCCTGCCCGGGGAAGGGACGGAGCTCCGGGTGACCGGCACCGGGCTGACACCACTCCCGGGCCGGGACAGGTCGTGGAACGAGGGGAAGCTGGTGGTGGGGCTGCACAACATACGGGATCGCGGGGCGGACGCGCAGAGCTTCCCCATCCGGGCTGCCTGTCCTCACCCTGGCTACGACGAAGAGACGATGGAGAACGACCTGCTCCTGCTGCAGGTGGGGCCGCGGGGAAGGCTCCGCGCGGGGCTGGAGCGGCGGCGGTGCCGGGAAGCGCTGCCGGGAAGGGGCGGGGTGTTCGCACGGTGTCGGAGCCGCTGCGCTCGCGGCCGGGGCGAGCGGCTCGGTGACATTTCCGCTTCTCACCCCCACGAGATTTCACACCTGGGTGTCATCTCCCCGCTCCCGTGGGCGCTGCACCGGCTCGTGGCGTTGGGGGGCTCCTCCTCAGTCCCCCACCTGCGGCACTGGGTGCTCCCTCTCGACCCCCACCCGCGGTGTTGGGGTGCTCCCTGCCAGCCCCTCTGCCCACGGGGGCCTTCTGACGCCGCGCCCTCCCGCAGCTGGACGGGAAGGTGACCCTGAGCAGGACACGGCAGCTGATCTCGCTGGCGAGCCGGGAGCCGGCGCCGGGGGAGCGCTGCAGCCTGGCGGGCTGGGGGATCTCGCACCCCGGGGACCCGGAGCTGTCGCCCACCCTGCAGGAGCTGGAGGTGACGGTGATGGACGCGCGGATGTGCAACAACAGCCGCTTCTGGGACGGCGGAATCGGCCCCGGCATGATCTGCTTCCAGGGGCAGCGCCGCGGCTCGGTACCCGCCCAGGTGAGCGCTTGGGGCTCCCAGGGCCACAAAGCCCTGTCCTCCCCGAGCCCGGCTGCGGGGGGCTCCGGCGAGGATGCTCGCCCTCAGCAGGTGAGATGTGCCCCTGGTGGAGGTCCCTGTCCCCTGGTCGGGGTTCACTCCCCGCTGTCACCCCTTCCCCCCAGGGTGACTCGGGGGGCCCGTTGGTGTGCGGGAAGCGGCCGGCAGTGGCCGGCGTGATCTCCTTCGGCGGCTCCAATGTCACTGACCCTTTCAAGCCGCCGGTGGCCAGCTCGACCGTGAAGCACAAGAAATGGATCCAGAAAACGCTGCGGAGGGGCTGCAGATCCGGCCAGCCCAAACACGTGGGATAGAGCAAACACCCCTTCCTATTTACACAGGTCGGCTTTTAATTGGGAATACTGTCCAGAGTCTGGTAAAATAACATCCTTAGTACATAGATACAGTGACGGCGAGCGGAGCCCGGCAGAGCCCGGCGGGATTGTCGGTGGAGGAGGGGGAGGGCGGTGGCTTGTAGCCGGGGGGCGATGCTGGCCACCCTGCCACCCCTGCGCTCCGTTACAGCACTCGGGAGTGCTGCTCCTGGGATTTTCCTCCTTTTCTTCAGTCCCGGCCGCTGGTCCCTCTGTGCCGGCCACTGCCAGGGCAGGGGGGCTCCAGTGGGCACTGGGGTGTGCCCATCCCCACGACCCCAGTGCACACCCCTGGGGACCCCCCCTGCATATCCCCACGGTCCTGGTGTCTCCCCGGCCTCACCGTGTGTCCCCAGTGCAACAACGCAGAGCCCCTCACTGTGTCCCCACAGCCGCCCAGGTGTGTCCCCTGCACATGTCCCCATAGCCCTGTGTCTGTCCCTACTGCCCCCCGTGGCACTGGGATGGGGGGCACAAAGGTCACCCCATCCAAAGCAGGGAGTGATGGTGTAGGACTGGAGGTACCTGAGGGGTCTGGGGCCACCTGGGGCCACCTGGACTGGGGTCCCTCTGCAGCCCATCCCACTCCCAGGGGCCGAGGCACTTCCCACACCCCCAGTGTCAGCACCTGGGCCCCGCTGCAGCAGGAGTGGGGGTGTCCCCAGGGTTTTGGGGCTGGGAGGCCCCGTGCTCGTGGGCGTAATCCAGTCCTGGATGGATTCGTGTCCACATCCACAAGGACACACCGGGATCCCGGCTGTGAGCTGAGGCTCTCCTGCCCTGGGGGTGGGAGGCTGGGGGGCTGTGGGGGAAGGTGAGGGACCCCAGACCCTTTCCTGGGGGTTGGGCATCCCGGTGCCAGCTCAGCACCCTGTCCCTTCCCCCAGAGCAGCCCCCCAGCCTGATGACAGCACCCTGCAAGCAGCCCCTGGGATGAGCCCATCGGGACCCCGGCCACCCTCGTGACCCCTGCCTGGTTCCTCCCGCACCATTTCCGCCTGCCACCAGGTCACCTCTCAGCCATCAGGAACCTCCAGCAGCACAAACGGGGGTCCTGGTCCCCATCTGCCCCTCCAAAGCCTCTCCTCTGCGCCCCTTCCCCTGTTAATAAATGAGCTGCAGAGCCAGAGTTGGTGCCAGACAAGCCGGAGCGTGTGGGGTTTTCCTGGACTGGATGTGCTGTGTCAGCTCCCTGGCGTGTGGGATCAGGCTCTGCTTCAGCCCCCAGGTGAGCAGGACGGGGGCACGTGGGGACACGCAGCTCGGCTTGTCCCTGGATGTCCATCAGTGAGAGGGGATGGTCCATGAGAACCACCCCAGCTCGGGGTGTCAGACCCGGAACGTTCCCAGTTCTGTCCAGTCCTTGCTGCTGGGATTGTGATGCTTCAGCACAGCGAGACCCCAGCCGGGGCCAGCAGCGGGCTGGGGTGACTCACTGGTCCCCAGCTGTCCCACATCCCCATGTGTGTCCCAAACACTGTCCTGGCCAGCTCCCGTGGGGCTGGAGTGTCGCAGGACCCTCACTGGGGCATCATCAAGCTTGGATTTTCTCCACCGCCTTATCGGCCACCGCCGTCACCGCCATGGGGCTGGGGACGTAGTTGAAGGGGGTGACACGGGCGGCCTTGCTGGGGGAGCCGTGCCGGCTGCCGGGGAAGGTCCCGGCGGGCGCCTCGTGGCCGAAGGAGATGGGCAGGGCGGCCTTGGCGGGCGCGGGGGCTTCGCCGTCGCCGGTGACCCGGGGGTGCGGGGGTCCCTCGCGGGTCTCCAGCGTGGGAGAGGTGCTGGAGTTGGTCTTGGAGGTGGCGAAGTCCTCGGTCTGCACCACGGCGTCGCTGGTCCTCCTGGGCGTGCCGGGGGTGCCGGAGGGCTCCTCGTCGCCGGAGCCCGCCAGCGGCAGCGCGGAGGAGGGCAGCGTGCTCTTGAGGATGTGCGGGATGTCCTCGTCCCGGATCCTCCGCCACGTGCCCTTCATCATCACCACCGGCGGCTTTCCCGGCGGCCCCCCGGGAGCCGGCTCGTTCTGCCGCCGCCGCGCCGCCGCCTCGGAGCGCACGGAGGACGGGCTGGCCGCCCGCCGCGGCACGCTGATGTTGGGCGAGGACGAGTAGCGCTTGAAGGGCTCGGCCGCGGGCACGCTGGTCTTCACCGGCAGCCGGCTCGGGCTCTCGGAGCTGGTCCGGCGCGGCGGCTTGGCCCCGGCCGCGGCTTTGCCGCCAGGCTGGGCTCTGGGGATGAGCGGCCGCTGGCCGGGGGTCGCCGGTTTGGCCGCCTTGAGCTCGTCGCAGCGGGAGGAGCAGAGGAACACGGCCGGGAGCGCGGCTCGGCTGCGCTGGGGGGGGCCCCGGCGAGGCAGCGAGGTGGCCGGCGGCGCCGGGGACAGGTCGGAGCGGTGCCGCAGCAGCAGGCTCGAGGATTCCTTGATGAAGGTGAGCTGGCGCAGGAAGCCGGAGCGGTCCGAGTCGCTGCCGCTGGAGCGGGCGGATGACATCCGCACCAGGTTGAGCCGGCTGCCCCCCGGCCCCCCGGGCCGAGCCTTGGAGCCATCGACCTGCTCCTCCAGCACCGGCATGGCCCCGCGGCCCGGCAGCACCTTCCTGCTGGGCTTCTGCATGAAGGGGATGCGCACGGGCGACTTCTGCGTCTTGGACTGCTTGGGAGCCGGGGATTTGGGGGCCGCGGCTCTGGCAGGGGGTCCCGGCGGGGAGGACGAGCCGCTCGCCTTGCCCGCGGCCGGGCCGCCCTGTTTGGTGACCTGGGAGGGCGACGGCAGCTTCTTGGGGGCGTGCTGGGAGGGCGTGGAGGTGCGGGAGGAGCCCGAGGAGGGGGGGCCTTTGCCGATGCGGGCGGGCGGGGTCGTGCTCCTCTTGGGCAGCGCCAGCTCCCCGGTTTCGGGGGCTTTGCCCAGCCGGTGCAGGCTCCGCGAGCGCTGCTGGCTCAGCGAGAGGTTCTTGGCCGGCGGCGCCTCGGGCTTGGCCGCGGGGGTCTTCTTCGGGGTGGCCCGTGGGCTGGGGGCATCTTTGGCCAGGCTGGGCATGTAGATGACGGTCCTGCCGCGGAAGACCACGGGCAGGTTGGGCACCGGCTTGGCGGGCGCCGGGCTCCGCTCCGCCCCGGAGCTGGCGCGGCCGGCGGGACGGGCACCGGCCGCGTCCTTGCGCTCCGGGCGGCCCTTGCTGCGCTCCCTCCTCGCCGGGTCCCGGCCGGAGGCGCTGCCGGGCCGCTGCTTCTCCTGCCGGCCCAGGGAGAGCTGCAGCGTGGAGCCCACCGAGAGCCCCGACATGAAGGACAGGATGGAGTCGGACTCGGAGGAAGGCTCCCGGGACAGGGAGGCGGCAGCCTGGTGCAGCCAGGTGACGATGGAGTTGGCTCCCTCCTGGATGGCTTGCCACTCCACGCTGTCCAGGTCGGAGCCCCGGTCGGAGCCGGCGTCCTCCTCGGGGTGGTGCCTGGCCTCGGCTTTGCGCTCCCTCCCGCCGGCGCCCGGCGGCTTCTGCTTTCTCTCCACCGGCCTGCGGCGAGCCGCGGGCCGCCGGCGCTTGGGCATGGCCGAGCCGATGCAATTCTGCAGCAGATCATCCTCCGAGTTGAGGCTGGGGGAGCTGGGCGAGCCCCCCTGCGCCTGCCCCACTGCAGCTGACCGCGGCCAGGCGGCTTTGCCGCAGGGCTGGCCCCGCTCCTCGCCCTCGGAGAGGTTGGCGTCGCTCAGGGAGCTCATGGAGGAGCTCAGGGAGTAGCACGGCGGCGTCTCGTCGGCGATCAGGTTGTTTTGGGGCTTCGCATTCGCCGGACGGGGACCGGGCTCGGGGTCTTTGTGGGGGACGGAGCCTCCCCAGCGCTCCCTCCGCGGCGCCCGGCCGGGCTGGGCTCTGCTGCCGGACTCGTCCCTGCCCGCCTCGGGCAGCTCGTCCAAATCCGGGTCGTAGAAGCAGTAGACGGCTTCTTCCGTCGGCGTGGTGTGGCACAGCGACTGGAACACCACCCCGTCCTCCAGAGCGTCGTCCTTCCTCCCGGGGGCACCGCTGGCCCGGCCCACCCCCAGCTCCAGGCCGGCTGTGCCCTTCGGGAGGCTCTGGCCCCGCTTCCCCTCCGCGCGGCCCGGGCCCGCTTTGCCCTTCCCGGCGGAGCCGAGGCGGGCGGGGGCCGAGCTGCCGGAGGCGGCCCTGCGGGCCGGGATGGTGCCGGGCTCGCGGCGCCGCTCGGCCAGGGGGTGCTCGGCCTCCTCGCCCGCCGGGTACCGCAGGGTCTCGTCGCTCAGCGAGGCGGCGCTGGAGAAGTTGACGGGGGTCCCGTCGGCCGAGTCGGTGAAGGAGTCGTCGTCCTTGAAGAGGTCGCGGGCGGCGGCTCGCAGGTGCTTGGGGACGCCGGGGTGGCCGTGGGCCGGCACCAGCATGTACACGGGGACGTGCAGCGGCTTCTTGGTCTGCGGGTGCAGCACCTGCCCGGACAGCAGCGAGGTCTTGACCTTGCGGAAGCGGGAGGGCATGGCCGAGCTGATGCACTCCTTGAGGATCTCGATGTCGTCGTCGTCGGGGGGCTCGGGACGCTCGGCCCTTCGCCGGCCCTCCAGGTACCGCTCCTCCCGCCGCTCCTCCCGCTTCTCGTGAGCCGCGAAGTTCAGGCTGTTCTTCTCCGGGAAGGTGGGAATCAGCTTGAGCTCCACGTCCTTCTGCACGTAGTGCTCGTGGAGGGGCAGGGCGCTCAGGCTGGAGGCGCACGAGAAGTTCTCGTTGGGTTTCTCCACCGTGAAGTAGACCATGGAGTCCAGGTCCTGGGGCAGCTGGAAGCGTTCCTTGAAGTCGGTGATCTCCATGAACTTCTTGACGTTGTTCTCCCACTGGATGTTGAACTGGCTGGTCTCCTTCTCCGGCTGGCAGCCCAGCTCGAAGAGGGGAGTCTTGCTGCGGCTGGGGGGCATGGTCTGCCCGGGGCTGTCGGGCAGCTCGCTGGGGCTGATGGTGCCGCTGATCATTTCGCTGCATGGGTCGCTCTGGATGGAGCTGGCGATGGAGGGGCTCTCGAAGCTGCCCAGGGAGCTGACGGAGCTGCAGCGGCTCATCACCAGCGGCGTCTCCTGGATGTAATTCTCCGAGGAGCTCGAGGGCGTCAGGTCCTCCTGGCGCGAGGGCGAGGCCTCCCGCAGGAAAACCTTGTCACGCTTCGGGAAGGGGATGGTGATGGGCTGGGAGATCCCCACCGGCGTGGTGGGACCGGGATCCACCGCCTTCTCCTTCTCCTGCCTCCCATCCTGCCCTTCTGCGTCCCCTTCCTCCATCTCCAGGATCTCCAGGGAGGAGTCGCTATCCAGGTCGTTCTCGCTGTGGCTCTGCCCGTCCAGCACATTGTCTGCTGAGGAGAGGGAGGACAGGGAGCTGCACCGGGAGAAGCAGATTGGGGTGTCCTCTACCGAGTACTTCTGCACTGACTCCTGCTCCGCCGAGGCCGGTGGCTGGGCCGGCAGCTTCTCCGGGATCTTGCTCAGGGGCTCGGCCGCCTGCAGCAGTGCAGGGGGGAGCCAGGCTTGCTTCCTGCCCAGGAGGGAGGGCTGGTGGCCAGCAGCCGTGCTGCTCTTGGCCAGGGTCTCAAGCATGGGGACGTGCTGGTAAGATGGAGAGAGCTTAATGGTGCGAATGTGGGGGTCGGTGGGGGGCTTGGTGCCCACCTCCTTCTTCCACTCCGTCTCCTTCTCCGGCACCTTGGGGCCGGGGAAAGTCACCGTCTTCTTGGGCAGGTCCCGCTGCTCGGGTTTTTCTGGCTCGGCCGGGTCCCGTGCAGGGGGCTCGGCCCGCTCCGGTTTGCCCAGGATGCTCTTGAGGTCGAGCCGGCTGGGCCGCTTCTGGTAGCGCTGCAGCTCGTCCCGATAGTCCAGGAAGGCGGCCCTGGGGCAGGGCTTCATGTGCTCCTTGGTGCAGTAGCCGTCGCTGGTGCTGCCGCTGTTGAGGCTGTCGGTGGACAGGCTGGTGTAGGCTGTCTTCAGCCGCAGCAGGGTGTGCGCCCGGCTCAGGCTCTCCCGCTTGGCGAAGCCGCCGGCGTCCGACAGCCGGCACGGCGAGCAGGACTGGGCGCGCGCCTCGTGCCCGTCCTCGGGGCCGTACTGCCAGTCCAGGCAGTGGTCCTCAGAGCTGAGGCTGAAGCTGTCGTCCGAGGAGTTGTGCATGGTGGAGATGTCCTCCACCAGTTTGTCGATCTTGGCCACTGTGCTGGAGATCTTGTTGGCCAGCTTCTCGGCGGCCAGGGAGACGTCATCCTCCGGCAGCGGCGGCTTCTTGGGCTCGGCCGCCTTCCCGCTGCCGTCCTTCTCGGGCTCCGGGCAGCGCCGCTGGGCCAGCGCCCGCGGCAGCGCTTGGCCCTGCAGGAAGGAGGAGTTGAGGAACATGGAGAGGACGGAGGCGCTGGCCGTCTCCACGCCGGTGGAGATGTTGGGCACCTCGTCGTCATCGAAGCAGCCGGAGTCGGAGGCGTAGTCCTTCACCAGGCTCTCCATGTGCCGCATCGGCTTCTTGGCGCTCTGGCCCTTCAGGCTCTGCTTCTCCATGGTGTCGAAGGTCTCAGCCAGGTGTTTGGCGTCCAGCTCGGCCTCCAGCGCCTTCTGCTTGCGCATGTACAGCGAGGGCATGCAGGAGCCCGGCGACACCACGGCCGCGTCCTTGTACTTGGGGGGCCGGTTGGTGAGCAGGTTGCGCAGCGCGGCCGCGCTGCCCATGGCGATCATCTTGTGCTTGGAGTGGATGAGGTTGCGGAGCATGCTGACCGCCCCCAGGTCCCACAGCAGCTCCTGGTCGCGGGGGCTGCGGGCTGACAGGTTCCAGAGGGTGCCGCAGGCGTTGCTGACGATGGTCAGGCTGTGCGAGCGCAGGTGCTGCAGCAGCGTCTGCAGGCAGTTGTGGTCCCGGAGCACCTGCCTGCCGGACAGAGGGTCCCCCCCGGCCGTCAGGGTGGTCCTGCACCCACTCCCTGCCCCATCCCAGGGGTGCAAGGTGACCCCACCCCTGCCCAGCCATGACATCCCCCCAGTGCTGTCCCTGGGGTCTGCAGTACCCCCCATTGATCCTGCAGCACCCCCAGCCATTGCATCCCCCAACCCCATCCTTGGTGCCCAGGGTCCCCCACCTCCATCCCCCTTGTACCTGCAGCTATGTCATCCCCTGATGCCATCCTGGGGTCCATGGAGCCCGGCATCCCCCATTCCCATCCTACCCCCAGCCACGACATCCCCCAGTGCCATCCCGAGGTCCGCGGTGCCCGGGGTCCCTCAGGCGCGGCCCCACTCCCCGGTGCCCCTCACCTGTAATCCTCCCGCGTGGCCACGAGGCTGGAGACGTTCCTGAGGATGCCCCCGCCGCTCTCGATGATGGCCAGGGAGTTGCTCTGGCACTTGTAGGTGAGGGTGCTGACCAGGAAGCCCAGGGCCCCCTCCACCGCGCAGATGGCCGCCTTGTTGTCCGTGCTGTGCGCTGAGAGGTTCCACAGCGCGCTCAGGACGCTCTTCAGCGTCGACTCCTGCCCCGGGAGGACACACACAACCCCTGTCAGCCCTGTCTGGTCACCCTGTGCCGCTGTCACCCGCCCCAGGGGGACACAGAGCCCTGGCAGGTGTGTCTGGTCACTCTGGGCTCACCTTGCCGGCGTGCAGGGCGCAGCGCGTCAGCCCGGTGACGCTGCCCACCTCCCGCAGCACCTTCTTGCTGTTGATGTCAGCGCGCCAGGAGAGGTTCCTCAGGATGCTGGAGACCACCTGGAGAGGCAGAGCAGGGTGAGCGGGCATGGGGACTGTCCCCCTACTTGTCCCCCACCCCAGGGAGCCCCACCAGCACCCACCTGGTGCAGCTCCTCGCTGTCGGAGCCCAGCTGAGCCACGATGGCCTCCATGCAGCCCCGGCGGGAGCACAGCGTGGCCTGTGGGGAGGACGAGGGGGTGAGGTTGATGCTGTGACCCCCAGACCCTGCTGATAACCCCCAGACCCTCCTGATGCCCCCCAAGCCGCCCCCACCTTGTTGACCACGTCGCCGAAGGTGAGGTTGGTGAGGGCCATCCCCGCGTAGCGCCGCAGCGCCAGGTTCAGGGGGTCGTTGGTCATCTTGTGCATCTCGTAGTCCACCTGCAGCAGCTCGGCCACCGCCTGCAGCCCACCTGAGGGACGAGGCAGGGGTGGTTTGGGGTTCCCCCGCCTGCAGCACCCCGTCTGGGTGCGGTGCGGAGGGAAGGAGCCCCTCCCCGCGCTCACCCAGCTCGTTCATGGCCCGCCGGTACTCCTCGTCGAAGGAGAGCTTCATGATGGCACAGGTGGCCTGGCAGATCTGGGGCTCGATGGGCACTGGCACTGCGGGGGGATGAGGGTCAGTGCCCTGTGTCGCACGCGGTGCTCCCCGCCCCGCCCGGCCCCGCCCGGCCCGCGGGGCTCCGGCCCGCCCGTACCGGCGCCCTCGGGGCCCCGTCCCCCGTCCCGGCTCTGCATCTGCAGCCAGTCCCAGCAGGTCTCCGAGTAGGAGCGGATCTGCTCCAGCACGTGCAGCACCCGCATCTCCTTCTTGGCCTGGCCCTCGTCGGGCTGGGAGAAGACGATGTTGTGCAGGGCGGCGTTGGCTCTCATCCGGGCGTCCTTGGCGCCCGTGGGGCTCTCGGGGGGCCCCGGCTCCCCGTCGGAGTCGTGCAGGATCTGGATGAGCAGGGGCAGGCAGCCCGACTTGCGCATGGCCAGGCAGCTCTCCTGCGAGCTGGACATGGCCAGCAGCGTGCGGGACATGTCCTCCTTGTCGCGCGTGGCCAGCATGGACAGCAGCCAGAACACC
>VWZV01016226.1:136714-161180 GCA_013397155.1 Irena cyanogastra
GGGGACAGCCCGAACCCAGCCCAGAGACCCTGAACCCAGCCCAGGGACAGCCTGGGGACAGCCCGAACCCAGCCCAGAGACCCCGAACCCAGCCCAGGGACAGCCTGGGGACAGCCCGAACCCAGCCCAGAGACCCCGAACCCAGCCCACGGTACAGCCCAGGGACCTCACAGCCACAGAGGTACCCAAACACAGTCAGGGGCACAGCCAGGGGCACAGCCCAGGGACCCCGAACTGAGCCTGGGCAACAGCCCCGGGGAGACCCCAAAGCCACTGTGTGACCCAGAGTAAGATTGGGGTACGCAGTAGGGAGACCCCAGGGGACCCCAAAAGAACAGTGTTAGCTGCACTGAGCCCGGAGCAGGGCCTGGAGGAGCTCCGGGGACCCCACACCCACAGCAGCACCCGAACTGAGCTTGGAGCAGGGCCCCGGGACCCCGCACGGACGGTGCCACCCACCGAGGGACTTTAAACAGCCCAAAAAGCAGCTGCAACCCCCCGTTACTGCCGCTATTTGAACACAACCGGAGTGTGGGGCAGAAACAGCTCCCCGACCCCGAACCCCAGCCCGGGGGCTCCCCAGCCCTTACTAAGACATGTCGAGCAGCTGGTCCAGGTCCACCCCGCGGTAGGTGAATTTGCGGAAGGTTCGCTTCTTCTTCTGCTCCACCTCCGCCTGCAGCGGGACAGGGGGGTCAGGGCGGGGGTCGCGGCCGCCCGGGACGGGGATCAGGGGTCCAAGGCCGCCCGGCCCCGCGCTCCCCGCCCCGCATACGGGATGGCCGCGGCCCCACCGGGCTCCGCGGGGCGCCCCGGCCGCTCCCTCCCCTCAGCCCCGCTCCCGCCGCGCCGGGCCCCGTCCGGCCGGGGCACCCACGGGCCCCGGAGCGCCCCGGGGGGTCCATTCCCCGTCCCCTAGGGAAGCCCCGAGCCCCAGGCGGCGCCGCCGCGGTGGGTGAAGCCCAGATGGCGGCGGATGGCGGCGGATGGGGCCCGATGGCGGCGGATGGGGCCCGATGGCGCCGGCGGGGCCTCTCCCGCACCCACCATCTTGGCTGGGGCTGCTCGGAAAGGCCGGGCCCGCGCCGGAAGAGGCGGATCTCGCGAGAGCGGCGCGGGCGGAAAAGCCGCGCCTGGGCGGAAAAGCCGCGCCCGGGCAGCGCTTCCGCCCTCACTGCCCTTAAAGGGGCCGCAGCCGCAGCGCGGGGACCCCGCAGCCCAGCCACAGCTCCAGGCCAGGCTGGCGGAGCCTTCGCCTGGCTGGGCCCACGCGCAGCCCGAGCCCTTCGCCACATGAGGCTGGATCTGATCCAGGCTGGGGGATCCTTCCCCAGGTCAGATCGCATGCAGGGGTGGCTTCCTGGCAGTGCCACCCGGCAGGGCAGGCACGGGGCACAGCCGGTGACAGCACACAGCCCCAGCAAAGCTGCCCCCAAGACTTCTCCAGAAAACCCACACTCACAAAAGCAAAAAACCAGAAAAATGGAGACAGGCTGGTGTTTCTAATCCAAAGGTTGTTGTCTTTATTCAAACCAGGGCTCGGCACTGCCCAGTGCCAAACGCACCCAAACCTTTTTGCCTGAGGGAAATCCACACCCGGGCCAGGCCTGCAGGGGAGGCAGCGAGGAGCCCGAGCCCCCCTGTGCAGCTCTGCGCCCGCCCTGGCCCAGCTCTGCCCCCAGAACAAACAGCAAAATACACTCAGCAGGTTTCTGTCAACTCCCAGAGTTTCGGAAGCCTCGCCCCAGCGCTGCCGTGGGGAGGGAGGGGCTGCAGCTCTGCCCCCGCTCCGACAGCGCTCACGGAAACCCTGTTTTAAATTAAAAAATAAGCCAGCATACATAGTAGAAAATTTCTCTTAAAAATTTCACAATCTGTAAATGTATATATTTTTTTCTTTTAAACATAAAAGTTTACAATATACGGTAAAACAAAGGCTCAGGAAAAATAATTTCAAAAAAAAGAAACCTGAAGTTTTGAATTAAAGCTGAAGACATTTTTAAAACCCTGTAATTTGAACCAGTGACATTTTCTTTATTTGTGCTGATGGGTTAGAGAAAGGAAAATCTTTAAAAACTGCAGTCCAAACACCCACAGCTCTGCCTTCAGAAGCCATCTGCCCCCAACCCCCCCACCCCCCAAAAAAACTGTTGTTAGGTTTTTCTTCCATCAAGTAATGTGATTGTCACAAGTTCAGAAGTCTGGGGTCCCGGGCTGTGCCCAGAGGTCCCTGTGGACAGCACTCCCTGATAGCCAGCCCGGGCTAGCGCCGGTAGGGATGGAATCCTTGCACGTTGTGGTTCTGTCCCCGGCCGAAGCCGCTGCCTCCGGCCGGGGGGCCGCTGGATGGCTGCACCGAGGGGCCTCCGTAGGGAGGGGGCTGCTGGCTGGGATCAGAGAAACCTTGGCCAAACCCACTCAAGTCTTGTCCATACCCTGGGGAGAAGGGAAAGGCACAGGATGAGCGTCCAGGAGCAGCCACGGGTGTGAACCCCACGCCTGACAGCGCTCCCTCCCGGGAACACACCTGGAACAACACCTGGGAGGAGCAGCAGCTCTGGGGTCCTGCAGGGATTCCCCCTCCTCACAGAGGAAATGGGCAAATAGCAGAGGGGAACAGGTGTGCAGGAAGGGGGAGCTGTATCCGGGGTAATGCCAGCCAGGCTGGCAGTTCAACCATCTGCTCACGGCTTTGGGGTGCTTGGCAGCAGTTTGATTTTGGGATGGGACCTGCACCACAGGCCACTCTGGAGTGAGCAGGATTTAGGGACCGGGAGAGAAACAGGGGATTCCTTTCCAAGAGAAAAGAATGGCTGTAATCCCTGCTACCAACACAAAATTTACAACTAGATGTAAATTAAGACGACTGAGAAATTGAGAAATTTAATTCAAATTCTCATAATTAAATATGACTCTTAATCCTGGCATCAGTGCCAGCCCCTTTTCTGAAAGATGCTATTAAGGCTCCTAATTACCAAGAGCATTTCTGCAGTGCTGCCTCTCTCTGTGCAGGCTTAGAGCAGGTTTAACTCTCTTAATCCCAAACAAAGTCTCTTAGCACATCTTCAGCAGTTCAATTTCAAGCTCTGCCTGTCCCTCAAGGACTTGCTGGCACTAATGAGCACTAAAACACAGCCAGCTCGGGCTCTGGGAGCTGCAAATGCTCCTCCTGGCATTTGTTCAGACACAGATAAGCAGGCGCCCAGAACTACAACGGGATTGTTTGCCAAGGGTTGAGGCTGGGAGTGGAAAAACACAACCCTCGAGTTGCTCTCCCCGCACACAGCGGTGCAAACCACAGCTCAGCACAGGGCTCAGGTTGTTCTTGACGAAGGAAACCCACAGCACACACCTGCACAGCCACTCGGGACTCGCTGCCTTCCCTGCTCTGCTCCAGCCCCTCTGCTCCTGGGGCCGTGCCAGCTGTGTGGTTTGATGTCTGGCTCCAACCCCAGCCCGGATCGATCGCCGGGATAGAGCCTGGCCAGGCTGTGGCAGTGAGCAGAGGCAGGCACAGCTCGCTGTGGGGTTTCACCAGCTGCAAGAGCTGCACTGCCCCGACACAAAACCCCAACATCTGAGCCCCATCCCTGCCTCTCGCCCTCTCCAACAGCCCCGGCAAGGAACACCAGGGCATTTTCCCAGGACCTGCCTGAGGCTCCTCCTCCCTGCCCAGCCTGACCTTGGGAGTGCAGACAAAGCTCTGGGGTGTGGCCTGAAGGGTCTGGAGCAGACAAACCCACCCTAGTCAGAACTGAGGAGACTGCAAGGACGAGCCTCAAGAACGCCCTGCACGGAGATAATGAATTTTTAATTATTTTAAATTAATGTAATTAATTAATTTGATTTTGCAGGGTGAGTGTTAGTGCTGACACTCATCCCGGGTGCACACACTGAAGGACTTAGGACACTGCCCAGGATAAACCTTACAGTGCCTTATGCTCATTAGGGAACTTGGTGGCTCTTTAAAGCCCACAAGCTTTACACATTTATGTAAATATATGCAAATGAGAGACACTTCCAGGGATGGGGCAGCCACGGCTTCTCTGGAAAACCTATGCCAGGGTCACAACAGCCTCACAGTGAAGAAGTTTTTCCTAATATCCAGTCTAAACCTATTCTTTTCCAGATCGAAGCCATTCCCCTTGTCCTGTCACTACAGCTCCACATGAAGAGTCCTTCTCCATCAATTCTTCTCCATCAGATCCTTCCTAAACTTCCAACACCTCCCAGACTCTGGCTCCTCACTGATGTAACTGGCTGTGCAGGGATTTGTGCTCTATTTAGGAGAGTCCAACCCACTCCAAAAAGAGTCTGCAAAGAGGCAAGTTCTGGCAGAACAAGAAAAACTTTGAGTCACAAGGGCAAAACTATCCATGAAATCAGCTTTGTAAGAAACAAATGAAAAAAACATTTCAAACCCATAAACATGAGAACATGCTGCTTCACAAACACATCTCAAAGGCTCATCTTCCTTCAGAGGCTGCTTTACATTGCTGGAACTTTGAATATTATCTATTTAAATAAATTTTGTGAAGTTTTCACCTCATAGTAGTTTCTGCAGGAACTTGAGGGAGCACTACCACATGGAGAATGTGTTCCAGCAGAAAACAGCCTGAATCCACAGGGCTGCTGCATGCAAAATTCCCTTCAGAAGTAAAAACTGACCAATTACAATCCCTTAAAAACAACATTAGTACAGAGCTCTTTGGAGAGCACTGCTGAAAAACAGGGCTGAGAAGAGCATGATGAGAATGAGAATTCCCTCTGAGCTCCCTCAGGGAGCAGCAGCAGAAATTTTATGCTGGAGCACAGGTACCTGTCTAGCAATTTTAAAAAGAATTTGTTTTTCATAGCAATGCCTGCCTGCTGTAAAACTTGTTAGTTCAGTGCCTTCTACCTCAAAGTTACCTACAGAGCACAACAAAGCTTTGCACAGAACTGCATCTCCAGAGAGGTGGGGAAGGGATGGGAGGAGGGAGGAAAAGGCACCAGTTTGGATCCTTACACATGCACTACCTGTCTCTCCATGCTGCTCTAACTCTTCAAGTCTGTTCTCCAAGGTCTGGAGACACAAAACCAAAAAAAGTTCACTACAAGCTCTGTGAAGCTCTTGGAGTGGAAGTTTTAGCTATAGGTTTGGAGAGAGTGGAAACCAGGAATTCACCCTGGCAGTGCACGAATCCCTGAAGCTTATTTTACAGCACAAAAGCAACACTTTAGAGCTATGAAATTCCCTCTGGCTAGAACATTGCATGATTTAAGGATGGCTTGAGCTGGGGGGAGCATTCCCATCCTGGAGAATTGCCTGCAGCAAAGTGTGTCCAACACTTTGCACCCACGACTAAAGGGAAAGGGGATAAATTGCAGCAGCTACTCACCAAACTGACTGTAAGGGAATTCTGGCTGAGCAGTCGGGGGTTTGCTCATGTCCTGAGTTGCCTGAGATGGTGGTGGTGGTGGAGGAAAAGCGAGTGGTGCTGCCCCCGGAGTGGCAGGTGGAGGAGGGACTCCAGGGGGGGCAAACTGGTCAGGTGGAGGAGGTGGAGCACCATAACTAAAACCTGGAAGGACAGAACAGGTGAACATCAACGTCCTGCTTGGCTTCAGAGATGATACAATTTAAAACCAACATTCCTAAGGCTATTAAACCCCAAGTGTTTGTGACCAGTGGCTGCACAGATTCACCTCAACACACTGGTCACCCCCCGGCCCAAAGATCTCAGCAACTCACCCTGCACAAGTGGAAGAAATGTCCCCCCAAAGGCAGAGGCTGCAGCAGCCAGCACAGAGAAAAGGATAAAGCAAAAGTGGGGACCAAACTCCTGCTCACAGACATGAGAAGTGAGGAGGAAGCCACATTATCCAAGATTTTAGGAGGAAAAAGTATCTCGAGATAACTGGGTGCTATTTTCCACCTTCTTCAAACCAGGTTTGTGACAGACTTTTGAAAAGGTGGCCTGAGAGGTAGGTGCTAAAATCCTATTTGTATTTCCAGTCCCAGTTATGACCTTAATTCCTTAAGCTCCTCCAAAAAATCCTGCCTGTGTTTGGCCCAGGTCACCAGCAGTGAGCTCTAAGTTCTCTCTCAGATGTCCTAACAAAAGTGCACAATGTATCCAAATTTATTGAGAAACACAGATTTAAACCAGAGAACAGAAATGATTACTGCATCCAAGAATAAAATAATCCAAGAAAAAAATAATGTGATAGTTAATTATAGCTCCGAATATATAATCTGGGAAAAATAATTAAGGATAGGTGAAACACAGGGGGAAATCCAAGCCCATCAAACAATGAGGAAAAGCTGAATTTGGAGCTGGATGGGCTCCAGCTCCTGGGGGTCACTTACTAAATGGTGGAGGGGTGCCATAGCCCTGTGGAAATCCCTGTGGAGGTGGGAATCCCCCGGGAGGTGTGGAGACTATGTATGAGGTAAATGGTGGTGGTGGAGGAGGAGCTCCTCTGCCTGGAGGAGGGGGTCCATATCCACCTGGAAAAGGAAGAGAAACCCAAAACCTGAACAAGATGAATACCAAGGAGCTGCTGCTGGAGTCAGTTTCCTCTAGATGGGGTAAGGCTGTTGGGTGGATTTCAAACGCAGCTTCAGCCTTCTATAAATCCTCACTTTGGGAAATATTTGTCCTCCAAGTAGCCCCACTGTAAATAATTGCAGTTTAGCATGTAATCCCTTGCTAACAAATTAATGTGGCTGGAACAGCAGGATGTGTGTCAGCTCCCATTACTGAGCTGCTGAGAATCCACTGTCTTCCCCTTCGTTCTTCCAGGACAAATTCAATCAAGCTTTTAAATGTAGGTTAAATCCTACAGAAATCCACACATTACTGTGAACGCTCAAAGAAGCTGCACTCGTGCTTGGGAGGATTTTTTCCTTTCAGAATTGGTCCCATATAATGTACTTACCAATTGCCTGTCCAGCTGGCACCCACATTCCTACAACAGAACAAAAAAAAGAGCCTTAGCCATCAGTGAAGCTGCGCACTCCGGAGCAGGGATGATGCAAGAAGAAGGATTTGGCTCTGGGATAGACTGGGTATCCTCCCCGTGTCCCTTATAGAGCTATTTTTATGGCCTAAGCAACATTGTGGGACTATTTCTGAATGTGTAATTCTGGAAAGACTCTGAATCATTCAGCAAATGACACTCAGAAAAGACAGCAGTTCCCAAACCCAAATCAGATGGAGCATTCGAGAGCTGCCACATAGCAAGTGCAAGAAACTACAGTACTACAGAGAACTAAACCCTGGAGAACCCCAGCAGATTACACATCCAAGGGATTCTTAATTTACTACCAGGTTTATCTGAGTTATTTTTGCAGTTTTTGAAGCATAAGAGAAGCCCTTCCCATCCCTTGTGCAGTGCTGAGATTGAAGGATAAATGCGCTCGTGTCTGACATTAATCTTTCCAGGAGATCAGATATCATTTTCCCTACTAATCACTGCATGGAAAATAATGGGAGTTTCTCAGTTTGCAGATTAGCACATCTGTGCACAATGTCAACCCTCAGCTGCAGCTTTCAAGTTAATCAGCACCGTGGGGAAATGAGCAATCCCTGTGCTGCATTTCCATCCATCGGAGCAGGGATGGAGCAGCCACGCTCCCTGCAGCCCCCCAGGTGAACATTTCACATCTCTCAGAGCAAGCAAGTCATAGCAACTCAATTATCCCTCTGCATTTCTCCACAAGTTATCAAAATTGTCTTTGGATGAACTCAGCGTGTTTATCCTGCCTCTGGAATCTCGGGGGCTGGCAGCCATCAAACCCAGGCTGCTCCCGAGCCCTGCAGGGCTCCTGGTGTGCACTGAGTGCTCCCTGCACCAGAGCTGCCTGGTGCTTTCCCAAGCTACATTAAGCAATAAAATTCAAAGGCAAGGCCATCCATTTCCCCTTCATCCCTTTCAGATTTTCCTGCTAACTTAAACTGCCTCATCCTTGAAAAGCCATCTTTCAACCAAATCTGTCATTGGGGTATTGTACAGAACTCACTCCACAGTGATGGAGTCACACCCGGAGCTTTCCCAACACCTTCTCTGAGTTCCCTCAACCCATGGAGATTCCATGTGGGGAGAGGCAGCTCCAAAGGGAACAGGTGGAACACACATGGGACACATGCCAGGCCTGGCACCGCCTTCTGCCAAGGAAACGGATTTTTGGGAAAAGCAGTGAAAAAATCTCAGGAAGGACTGGGAGGTGGAACTTTAGTCCTGCTATCAGGGAGATAAAGCTGGCAATAACATCTAGGCTGGAAGCCCGGAGTGCAGGGAGCTGGCAAGGCCGGCGGGGTGGCAGCCTGGGCAGGTGGGCAGTACCTTGGGGGCCGTATCCCTGCTGCCAGGTCGGAGGGGGCTGCCCTGCCCAGCCGTTGGCAGCGCTCGGCATGATCCTGCTTCCCCACTGGCTGGCCCCCGGCGGCCCCGGAGTCTGGCTCTTGCTGTCCCGCGGCTCGGCGCGCTTCACCTCCACCTGAACAAAGAGAGGCGGCGCTCAGCGGGCTGGGCGGGCCCCGCGCCCCCCGGCCCTCACACACACCCGCAGTTACACTTAAGACTACACTTAGCATCTTATGACTTACGTCTAAGTACTTAATTATTAAACTTAAGGCCAGTAATTTACAATGTTTCTCAGGTACAGTGTAGGTGATGGTAAGGCATTACAAGTCCTACTGTTGAGGGATTCCAAGAAAAGCATCCTACAAATCACTTCAGTCTCAGTTGGCTTTAATCTTAAAACAGCAGTACCCTCTTACAGCAGCTCTGCACTTAAAACAGCAGAATCTTGGACATTAATGACAGACTGATTTCATGTTCGAGGCAGGTGATACAAAGATGATGTTTTCAGTTAAAAAACCAGAATTTTGAGTGAAGAGGCTGCTCTGAAAAAGGGTACTAATGCTTTAACCAAACATGTTCGGGGTCCATTTGGAAGTGACAGTTTAACCCACCCCAACTAACTGCAATTTCAACTCTGCTCATACCTGAGAAACACACATTTTTTGAGAATTTTTTTTTCGTATTGTAGTCTTTTTTTTTTAACTTAAGATTTTATTTAAATGTCTAATGGAAGATAAAGACTTACCTTCCCCAGGCTAACGCTTAAAGAATCTCAGTTAACTCAAACAATGTCAGAGGGAATGGATGTGATAAGAGAATCTTACATTACATCTAACAAAAAAGTAAACAAACATGCAAGTAATAAAAATGGACAGTTGAGTCAATAAGAAGCAATCTTCATACTGTGTTAAGTCAGTGACAAAACCCCTCCTGTTTTAAAATTAGTAACCACAGTGCCTAACTTATTTCATTCAAAGATAAAATGTCCTAGTGTTCCCAGCCATGGAATAAGTGCATTTGACCTACTTAAAATAAGCTGCACATTCAACATAAACCTCTCAAAAAAAAAAAAAAAAATCCAGTTCTGATTTAATGAAACCGTCTCAGCACTCGCTGAATTTGAGGCTTTTTTTTTTCCTCACTTCACGATTAATTTTAATGGGTGCCAGAGTACAAAGAAAATAAATCTCAATCATCAATGGGTCTGAGTAGTATGGAAAATAAAGTATTCAGAATTCTTCCTGCCATGTCTTAAAAGCCATTCATGTCGGAGAACAAACAGGAAACAGGCACAAGGCAAGGACAAAGCCCCCCACACCCCCCCTGCCAATGCCCCAAGGACATGAGACATGACAGTAACCAAATCTCTGTCAGCTCAAGGCCCTTCCAGAGAGCAACCAAGGGAATTTTTCAAAGGACTCAAATTAATGAGTCTTAACACATTTGCCTTGAGGGAATTCGGTTATTGCTTACAAAAGCAGAGGCCTTCTTGCAATTTTAATTTTTCCCCCCTCCTTTCAACAACATATGGATTCATTTCAGCAATACCTTTTTAATTACCAAAAAGACAGAGATACCATTTTTAAAGCAGGCATGATTAGGCAGTGAAGGAGAGAGCAGGGGATCTGGAGCTCATTAATCCTTGTGGAAGAATCCCATTAATTTTTCAGTGCACACTTGGAAGCAGGGAACTGCCAAAGTGAGGACTGAAAATTCCCTGTGCGATAGGGAGGTTCAAATTCCACACCTGCCTAGAGCCCAGGTTACCCCAAGAACTGAGGCAATTCTATTAATCTGAGCTAAAAATCACTGAATCCTGATTTTTTTTTTTTTGGTCACTGAAAGCAGTGGGGGGAAGGGCAAAAATCAATTATTTCAGTTTGGAACTGGGTTTGTTTGGGGAACACTGAGAACTCCGAGTCCCAGTGCTGTGTCCCAAAGCCAGCAGCAATGAGGTGACATCCAGAGGCTCACACTGGGCTCTCCATCCTCTCCCAGCACCCTGTGGATGTTTAGCCTTTGTTCCCATTTGGATCTGCTGCTTTGTGGGATCAGCTTCCACTTTAGGAGCTTGCTGAAGGCAATTCCAAGGGCAGATCAGGGAATACTGGGAGATACAGGTGATCCTTTTTATGCACCTGCTCACACTGGGAACCAAGAACTGACGTTCTGCACCCCACAAGCACATCCCTTTGTTCCTAGTAGCAGGAAACCACCTAGCCCTCCACCCCAAAACAAGTTCACAGGAATTAAAGGCATTATTACACTGCAAAATGAATCAGAACTCCACTGATACGAAGAGTGTGTCCCTTGCTAGCTAAGGAAGGGCTTATGCAATATCAGCACATAAAAGACTTTAAAGACAATTAAAAACTCACACAATGCAATAATTTAAGGAATGTGAGAATCTTCTGTGTCTCCCGGAACCCCCTCACTTCAAGTTTAGCAGTTTTAACATTCAGTTTAAAATCTGGATATACCTTAAAGCTGTGCAAGGACTTAAATTTACCAGAATTTCCTGTGGTTCACTTTTCTTTAAATTACTCTTTTCCCTATGTATGAAACTTGGGTGTCCTGCAACAATTTATTTTGCTTTTAGGTTTGTTTTTTTTTCTTTTTTCCACAGGTAAAAGTATGTTCCTTGCTGAGTACATCAAAGGAGCCTAAAAAATTCCTCCCTATCCAAGCCCCGTTTGCTGACAACACAGTATGAAGATGAAACAACCAGAGGTCACTTAACTGCATTGTGGTTAAATACTATATAGAGTACGTGGGTTGGTATCAAAGTTTCACAGTAAGTGACCCAATTTTTTAAAAAACCAATCCTTCAGGATGTTTTTTTTCTCCTTTTTTCTTTTAAAGTTTAAGATTATATAAAGCAGATTGTCTGACACCACCTCGAGATTTGAGTATCGAGTACACATCTGAAGGAGTGGTATCTTAAACCAAGCCTTGAAGAACTCGGATTTCACTGGGATTCTGCTTTTCCAACAGCTGGAAATCACTGATTTCTCTCCTTGCATCACAGCAGTGCTCAAAGCAGAGGCAGTGAGCACAAGTTCATCCCAGTGGTGATGATCCCAGTTCATCTGCTCAGCCAGAGCAGCCCCCAGGTCTGTACACACAAGGCCTCACCCCACGCAGAGCCCACAGCCTGAATCCTCAGGCTTCCAAGCCCTCCCTTCCCCAGGCTGCCCCCATCCTAACTGCCCTTCTCCAGCAAACTCAGACTTTCCCCACCTCCATGGATAAAGCCTTGAATTTGGACTGCTGTGCTCTCCCGTTGACAATTAAGTTGGATCCCCCAGTGAAATCGCTCGTTGCCCAAGACTTGGTTCTTTCTTAAGGTAAAATAAAACTACAACTACACACTTTTTTGCCCATGATGTCGTGAAAATGCATGTTGACAGCCTGGTCCACTGATTGTTCGTCCTCGAAAGTAATAAATCCAAAACCTAGCCAACGACGAAGAGTGAATCAAGGTAGCAGGGTGTTGTGACACAAAACAGGATGATGAACAGTATTAGGGGCAGACCAAGGGTTCAAGCAGGGGTTTCAGATAACGACACTTGTGTTCAATTGGCAAAAACTCTGAGGAAATTGCAATGGATACTTCCTGTGAAGAGGCTTTAGTGCCTCGTCTCGATTGCGCGCATGCAGCTTCGAACTGAGCTCGTTAACCGGCTTTTAATTTGATTTTATTCCTCATCCACCTACCAGGAAATGGAAAAAAACTGCTAAAATCAAAATACTTGCGGGACAGCATATTGAAGTCAACCAACTTTGCTGCTCCTCCCTTTGATTCAGCCTAGTTTCCCAAGGAAAACCTATCATATATCCCTGTTCCCCAAAGCTGCAAAGCAACTTCCTCCCAATCCCTTAGCCCAGCTTCCAGTTAGGGAATATTTTCCGTAGAAAATAAGAAAGTTAGTTTTGAAATGTAGCTGTTAAAGCATGAGAAATTTTACCACTCCATGGATGAATGAGAAGCTTCAGAAACTAACAACCTACATCAGAGGTTCTCAAGTTTTCCACACCTTGGAGAAAAAGCACGGAACAGGGGTTAATCCTTCCCAACAAAGCAGCCCCCTGTGAGGTGCTGCTCACACAGAACGTGGTGCTGCTGCCACGTCCTGAATCTGCTTCATTTCTTGTATTTCCTGTTGCCTTCCTTTTGAAAAATCCACACTACTTCCCAGTCCTTTTTGCCCCGCAACGGGTGGCTCATTCCCTTCCACCCTACCACAGCCCTGGCTGCTGGCACCTCAGCTGGATCCAGCAGCTTTTGACGCTTGGAGAACACTCTGGGAGAGGAGGCAAAGCTCCCCATTTGGAGGTCACTCTGAGAACCACTGCACGTAGGTTGTAGCTGCTGACACAGCCGAGAGAGTGGCAAAATAGTGGTTAATTCCCCAGGACACGGCGGCTGCTTCATGCCATCACCCACTGGCTGCTGGTGGGGACAACCCAGGGCAGGGAGGGACACATGCAGTAAGGAATTGTGCCATTCTTTGGATTAGCTACAGAGAGGGGGAAAGGGGGGAGAGCAATCAAAATTAGAAAAGAAACCCGAGGTGCGGCGTGGGAAGCGTTTATGGAACATGGATGCGGTTCTGCTTTTCTGAAACCCAAGATTTCCCCCTTGGTTTGCGTTTTGCTTTGCAGCTAGTGCTGACAGCAGCCAAATCTTGCTCTAAAGCGTTACAGAATACAGGATCTAGCACAGGAATGTCTCTCCACGCTTATCCAACTGCGTTGGGTAAGCCCAAAGAGGCCTAGTGTAGAGAAAGTTTATATATATATATATATAAAAATACACAAAGATACAGGCCAAAATAGATTCCAGCAGGTCAAATTCTGCTGTCAGCAACAAGAGCAAAAGACATCACTAAAATAAACTGAAAATAAAAAGGAAAAAACTTGGCATTTCCCACACACAAGAGACTGGCAGTATAAACGAAGTTTTGTGGAGCTGTGATGAAAGCAGCCTCGAGGCTGAGAGCAGCATTTCATCACAATATATTTGTCTGAGTTAACCAGAAATCCGAGTGCTGGAGCCAAAGGAAAAGTGTTTGTATTTAAATCATGTTTAGTATTCCAGCCTTTGCTAAAAAGGGATGGGGAAGAAAAACAATGGATTCCATCTGGACGTGAAGGTTGCAGTTAAATTTGATTCCTAAGCTAAAGGAGGGGAACAGATTGTGGGATGGGGTTGGAGGGGTGGAACAGGGAGAGCAAGAGGTCATTGAGAAAAGCAATAAATAAATTTTAAGAAGGGGATTTAAAAGGGTCAGACAGCACAACATAAGGAAGACTAAAGAAATCAGAGTAACACAGCACAACTCCAAGGTGAAGTTTTGAGCAGAAGTGATGAAACCCACCACCTGCAGCTTTAGTTTTTGAAGGACAGGACTCTGTTAAAGGCTGGAGAAATGAACTGCATCCAGCAGGAATCCAAGAGGACCAGACCAGAATGACAGTGCTGGTCTGCAGCCAAGGGAGGAGGAGAACAGCCACAGCAAGAACCTGGAAATCCCTTCCCAGCTGTTGGCTTGGCCAAGAACAGGAACCAGGAGAGGCTGAGACTGCACCAAAGCCACTTTGCTCCTTCAGAAATGTGACATGGCTGCTGTGCTTGGGGCTGTGGGAAGAGTCTGGATGAGGCAGAGCTGGCAGGAGCAGGTAAGACTGGGAGGAAGCAAAGATCACACGGATACCTGACCCCAGTCAGCTCCTCAAGGACATCACCTGAGAATTTGGTGCCTCCTGAGGAGCTGGAGGTAAACGGAAGCTACAGGGATTAGGAACAGGGATCATCTTCCCTCCTCCTACCAGTAACCAATGTGCACTTGCACAGGAAGGGAGGTAAAGTAAATGGGAAAAGGCAAAATTCAGAAGGGTCTGAGGAGAGATGGCACTGAACTGGGCTCTGGAATTTTATCCACGATCATTAAAAGGATAAGGGGACAGAGCAGCAAGAAAACACAGAGAGAAGGCAAGAGAAAATGTGTTCTGGGATGCACAACCAGGAGTACCCAATATAAACTCGAGGAATTTTTCCTAGCACCCCCCAGGGACTGCCAAGGCCATTTTGGGAGATGACTGTTAGTCAGCACATTAAAAAAAGCCTGGAACAGCACAGAAACAAAAGGCAGAGAGACAGGGTTCAAGAAGTGCTTAAGAAGTCTGAAGAATTAGGGGAGGAAGTTTTCTGTGGGTGGAGACAAGACCTTTCCCCCACCTGGCACTTGTGCTTTGCACCCCAAGCCCTCCTTTGCCTGTTTTGTTTTTAGTAGAGCTTGAAGCAGAGAAGCCATTAATTGAGACAGGATTAATCCAGACCAGGCATGGTGTTTAAGTACCTTTTGCACAGAGGCTGCAAGGCTGGGATTAAATATTGCAAAGATAGAGATGATACAATAATTACTGAAATATTTCAGAACCTCAGCCCCAAATTACATTCAAATGCCAGTGCCTTTGTCTCCTCTATCCAAAACCAGCTGCTCTAAAGCATTGAAACAGATGAATTTATGCGCTGCTTAAATCAAAGGTATCTGCTGGAAGAAGATTAGGATAGCTAAAGCAAGAAAACAAAAAAACAAATATATTGAAACTTCGTTTACACTCCAATAAAAGACAAAGCCCATCCCTCCTCTGACTGCGGAACTGGCCTGTACCTCTGTGATAAATTATCACCTAGAGAGAAGAAATCTAAAGAGATATCGTTAATCACAGTCAAACAATTCACAGAGAGAGAAGAAACAAAAAAAGAACTTACTTAACATTACCATACTTTACTATGAAACACTTAAATATGTCACTAAGGATGTATGTCTAAATTAAAAATAAAACTAAGACTTAACAGCTTAATAAATATGAAGTGAAGGATATATTTCTTAATAATGAGGCAGAAGAGAAATGAAAAGTTCAGATGGCAAACTATTCTCTAGCATGTCCAACATGCTACAGGGTGGGAGCACAGCTAAGCTTCACGTGCCAAAATATTGCCTCTTCCTTGGCAAACAAATGGTGGATGCAAAGGGACATGGGTGACATGGAATTGCTTCATATTTTGACCAAAGGTTCCCAGCTTGATTCAGTATCTAGTCAATCTTTCAGGTTTTTGGGGTTTTTTTCCCCTCCCCTCTTAAAAAGCAATCTGGTATACAGGGATTGTATATTCCAATTAAAAATATATATATTTCAGAATTATTTTGTGTTGTTTAAGAAGAGTTTTTCTTTAATTTGAGGTGAAGCCATTTAACCAAAACAAAAAGCAGGTGATGGATGGATTCTGTCCTGTCTTGTGCTCTGGCTGGAGCACCTCACATGCACTTACAGACCCAACATACCTTTCATGTGGAACAGGAGGAAAATCTGCTTATTTTTCCCCCCCCTCAAAAGTACCTTAAGCCACAGGAGTGGCTTGAGAATCAAATTTCATTCAACTATAAAAAAAATCCCAACCCATCAATGAGCATGAAACATCTGAGTTGAAATGCACAGACCCAAGTGAAGCTGGAGATGAAGAGTCTAGACTTGAAGTGATGTTTGCCCAGTGAATTATTCTTTTTCCTGAGGCAACATAGGGAAAAAAAAAAATCTACCTTTTCTGATGGTGTGAAATAGTTTGCCATCTGACTATAGGAGAGTATGAAGAAATTTCAAGGACAAACTAGATCAGCCTTTACCTCGGGGCCTCTGTTTCTCTGCGTCATAGATCATTACAACTTCAGTGACCTGGAAGAGAGAAGGGAAATTCTACTCCCTGTGCTACCAGGGGAGGGCTGAACAGTCACCACCAGCTGGTTCCTGCTCTCTACCCACAAAGCACAATCCAAGTGCAGCCATCATCCCAGCAACAGCACAAAAACAGCGAATATTGCTCTTCCTGGGAGTTTACACCTCTATGGTCTCATCACACTTGACATTTTAATTTAACATTGAGGTTTTGCACTATTGGTACCCACTCTGTGGCCTATTACACACACCAAAGGTTTGTTTTCCAACAACTCATCAGCATAGCTTTTTAAAACATGATTTTTCCCATTTTTAACCATTTTCACTTTTGCCATGAAAAGCAGCTCAAGCTGCAGGCACCTTTAGGAACGCACAGGGCTCCTCTGACTGAATTACTGGAGCACCAGAGAGGCCCAGAGCACCAGTTAAATCAATGCTTTAAACAGCTTTACAAAACCCCCCTAAGTTCTGGATGAGCAGTATCAGTGTGATTTTAACCTAAAAAAAGAAAAAATGGAAATTGCAAGCTGTTCAAGGGCTTCAGGATTATTCTTCTCAGAATGAGCACCACAGTAAGCTACAATTTAAACAAAACCTGGGGTGTAATGTTTATGTCAACATTAAAACAGCTGAAGGGAACTGCTCTGAAATCTCTCAGATGCAGAGAAGTGGTCACAAAATGGGTGTGATTTTGTAGAATTGCATCTTCAAGACAATCTTAGGATATTATTACTCGTGAGTAAAAATGAATTTAAAGTCTGACACAATTTTATCTTTACTTACAGCTAGAAAACATTTGGGTTTGAGTTGCTGCACTCACTTGAGCACATCCTACTGGATGCTCCCAGCTGGGGCTGGGGGATCCACGTGGGGATTATGCCATGGGACAATCAGTGCCAGATTTGTCCCTCCCCATGTCCATTTGGATCCTCTTCACCCTGGCCTTAATGACCCAGCAATCACCAGGGCTGAAAATCAGTGCCTGCCTTGGGCTCTTCACTCTCATGGCCACAAAACATTTGTGAGACTCCACTGCTCCAGAGGGACTCGTTACAACTCCAGGAAGATTTTCTGATTTCTATACTATGAGTAAAGTGCTACTACTTACTTTTAAGGGCACTTACAGTTGTGGCTGTTGCCTTCTACACCTGCAGGACATACCCTGTATCTCCCCAGCATCCAGGGCACAGCTGGAAAGCCAAGTCTGTGAGGAAGAGCCTTTAGAAACTACATCCCACAGCTGTGGAACGTGCTCCCTGTTCTTATTATTAGTCTACTGCAGCCTTTCAAGCTAAAGAAACAGTTGTTAGCTGTTGCTTTTCGTGTTTTTAAATAAATTATCTTAATGGAATTTTAAACACTGATTTAACTTGATACACTTAAGAATTCGTTTCTCAATAAATCCTTTGCTGCCACTAAGAAATGTCAGAAAAAGGTTCTGAAAAACTGAAACTGAAAAAACTATAAAAAAGTACACTAAATGCCAATCAAATTCATTTTTACCAGCACAGTCCTGAATTTAATTCACGCAATCTTTAACTTCCTCAAACTTATTCACAGCTGAATTATTTAATTCAGTAGTTTATCATATTAAATGGGCAGTGAGAGCTGGGATAAATGGAAATTAAAACTAAACAAAAAAAGTAATACAGAAGATACAGTTATTTCAGTCCAAGGTTACAAACTGAATTAAAGAAGGTGCATGAAGAGCAGTTTGTCTCAGAATGGAGGTTCTAGGGACATCAGAACTGAGATTCCAGATGGTTTGAAAGCAGCTACTGCTCCCCAAACAATGACAGGAGACCCAAATTTAACCTATCTGTACGCATAGTCAAATATCAGGATCTTAAAATTCAGCCCATTGAGAGACTCATTGTTCCCAAAAAATAATCAGCAGACATTTTTAATTGCCCAGCTGAAAGTTATCAAGAGAAAGGGGGCTGGGGTTGGAAATAATAATAACAAAAATAACCATTCTTAAGGCACCTCAGGAGTTTTTGGAAGAAGGGACAGAATAATGCATCAGGTAGACCTAAACATGAGGAGACAGAAGCAGCAAAATAAACTCCACATGAGCAGCAGGTTCTGCCAAGGGACATTTCCAGATGATGACTCTTCACTACAGTTTCTCACAAAATGCTTCAGGTGCCCCTCCAGCAATTTGTCCAAATTATGCCCAAATCTGACAGCTTGAGGAAACGTGAGAGGAGGCAGCAGGGAGGGGAGGCACCTTCCCCCCAGGACTCACCACTCCGAACTTCTTGAAGTATTCCCTGAGCTCTGTCTCGCCACAGTTATGAGGAATCCCACCAACAAAAATTTTATTGGATTTATTGTTATCGCTCCTGGATCCTTTCTGCTAAATCAAGGAGGAGAAAATTCAGTCAGAAGGACAATAAGGGTGGCTGCTTCTATCATTTTACACTGAACCATGAACAATGGGCTCTGGCAGGCTGAGAGGAGAGCTCCAGCCTCGAGGTCTCTCAGGCATGAAAGGGAAGCATGTCGTAAGCTCAGAGTTTCAGTGTCCCCTGCTCTTCAGAGGACCAGGAATCCAGGGCCTGTGTTCTGAGGCCATTGAGTCATTCTAAACTGCAATCTGGTGAAACTGCAGGGTGTGGAGTGGGCTGGAACAGCATCAGGCCTGCCATGCCCTTCCAGACACTGCTCTCGAATCTGAAGAGCTCCACTAAACGCATCACTAAGAGCTTAGGAAACACCACACCCAAACTGACACAGCTCTGCACAGAGCCTGCCCATGGAAATCTAAATTAAAGACACTTTTTGAGAAACAAAATTTACACTCAAGTTCTGCATACAGACTTCTGCCTTTAAAACATGGATATAATCCAAAGGAATTCAAGAGGACTCGGACAACAGGCAGGATACACAGGGATCTTTCCTCACCCATCCTTCCTTCGGCCGTGTCCGCTCCGGCTGCATCCCCCGAGGTGTGCATGGCTTTGGATCAATCTGGAAGAAGTTCCAGTTTGGTCAGACCTCAGCATGCAGAATTTTGTTCTAAAAGTTACGTTTACGGCAGCTGAACCCAGCCCTGCTAACATGCAGCCCCTCTGAGCTCAAAGCAACACGAGCCACAGAGTTAAGAGCTGCCTTACAATAAATCATTTAAGCCAACAACCAGGTTAACTCTGACACTCTGCAAATAAGGAGACAGAATTTAAAGCAAATCTTTGAATCTGGTGCAGGAAAAAAAATAACAACACAAAAGCAACTTACATTTCGGCCATCTAACGTATGAGGTCTGCTGGCCAGCACTGTTCCCACACAGTTGGGATCTTTAAATTTGACAAATCCAAATCCTCGAGATTGATTTGTTGTTTTGTCTTTCATTATTACACAGTCTACAACTTCTCCATACTGGGAGAAGTAGCTACGAAGAGTTTCTGTCAAAGAAAAAAAAAGCAAGTATTAAACAGAGCCAGATATTAACAACGCCACACTGTGTTTGCAATTATGAGACAACAGATCAGCAAACATGGAACACAGCTTCAAACTCATCTTTTGAAAATGATCACATCTTACTTCCTGTAAACAAATGGCAGACAACAGTTTATTTCCACTCATACAAATGGAAAACAGTCGGAAAGTGATTATAAAAAGAGTTGTCTGTTGAGCTGACAAAAACTTCAGCACCAACCAATATAAACCTTAAAGTATTAACATATTAAAATTTATATATATAATCATATATCTGAGCTGTCTCTACAGAAATTTTTAGTTATCAGCAGAGGAGGAGGAGGAGGCTCTCAGCCCCATCTCTTCACCACAGCAATGCCTGTGAAAAGCTCCTGGCTGGGTTTTCACCATGGCCCAACGCCTGCAGCACACGTTGCTCACCTTGTGTCGTGCTCCAGTCCAGGCCACCCACGAACAGCTTTCTGCAAACAAAGCACAGGGCAGATTTAGAGGCTACAGCAGATGCTCCATCTTATTTAATGCACAACTCAGCTCTTCTGGACAGGTTTGGGGGTACCAGGACCTCAAACACGTGTACAAAGCTAGCACCATACTCAAAGCCGCTGATTAAACCAAACCTTTCCTCCATCCCTGCTCTCTGCTCCTCCCTCACTCACCACAAAACACTCACTTGGCTGCCAGCACCTTCTCGTGGGGTGAAAGCAAAAGTAGAACTGCCACGCTCAGGCCTGAGACAGAAGTTAGACCTGTGCAGCAGGTACTAAATAACAGAGCAGCACTAATCCAGCAGCAGTTGTGAAACCATTGTACAACCCAGTTTCGAGATAGTACCGACCAGTGAGAAAGTCATGGCTAAACCCCAAACTTTAATGCTTAAAACTGATTCAACTCTTCCTCTGCAAAGAGTACCCGAATCTGCAGGGTTTCGTGTCCCAGCACGCCCAAGGACCTGGGTAGGTGCTACAGGAGCTCCACGCCAGGCTGCCAGCTCTGCAGCTCTTTATCAACTCCAGGGTGTGACAAAACTTCCAGCAGTCATTCATTCAGTAATTAAAGGCTGTTAGAGCCACCTCAACACTTGGTAGTGTCAGTACCAAGAATCAACCCCCAAAAAATCCCTCATAGCTGTCTGCAGCTTCTTCCTGAGGAGCAGCATCAATCTCTGCTCTCTCGGAGCAGGACGCAGGGAACAGCTGGAGCTGTGTCAGGGGAGGTTCAAGCTGGGTATCAGGAAAGGCTCTTCCCCAGACAGTGCTGGGGAACTGCCCAGGCTCCCCAGAGAACGGTCCTGGCCCCAAGGCTGTCAGAGCTCCAGGAACATTCAGACAACGCTCTCAGGGACAGGATGGGATTGTTGGGGTGTCTGTGCAGGGCTTTGATGATCCTTGGGCTTCCATTCCAGCTCAGGAGATTGTGTGATTCTATGAAAAACTCTGCTGTTAATGGCTCCATGGCTCTGCACAGACAGCACTGGGGTAGTTTATTTTTGGGGGACGCCCTCCGGTTCTCCATCAGACCTCAAAGAGAAAAAACACCTTCTGCTTTGTCTTCTACTTGCCTTCACCAATACCCAAGTACAGCTGAGGGTGGTGGTAATTCCTGCATCCTCACTTACAGAGGCAAAGTTGAATTTCTTCTAACAAAAAAAAAAATACTAAACTTCCTCTCACCTGCTCTTTTCAGGAGCAGGTAATGGCAGGGAGAGCCCAGTCACCCCCAGTAAGAGCTGCAGGTGCACTGGGAGTACCAGGGAAGTGAAAGCCTTGAAACTGGAAGTTCCTGTGGAGCAGGGCAGCTCACTGAAAAAACCAGCCTGTCCCTTTCCACTTTGATTCACTTCTCTGTGATAGGACATCATGTCATGACCTTTCTGCACCAGCCAAAGTGACAAAATTCAATACTATACAGCACCTACGAGCCTTGTTCCATTGAGGCAAATTCTGTTCCTAAGTTACAAGCCGAGACGTGACACGAGTCTTGTCTTTCACGAAAACAGACCAACTGTTAAGCGCTGATCAAAGCGTCTCCTTGAGCAGCCAGCAAACAACCGAGCTGGTGACACGCAAGGCAAAGACAGCCCCCAGTGTCACAGCAGCCTGTGCTGCGCTATCGCCGTGCTAAAGGACCTGTCAGCCCTCCCGGCCCTCTCTCAGAGCAGGCCTGTTTTCTGCGGGCATGTTCGGGATGACGAAGTTTCCCTCAAGGACTGGAAAAGTGCCCCCAGCTCCCTCTGGCAGCATGCTGGCTCCTGGCACGGGCTCAGGGCCTTGCTCAACAGCAACAGGTCCTGTTCTGGGACCAGCCAAGCTTCGCAAAGGTGGCCCCACCATGCCGGTGGCTGCCACAACTGTCCCTTGACCACCTTCCCTCTCCACTCACAGGACACAGACCCCTCTGCTGTGCCATTATTTTTAGGGAAAATAAGTAACTCTAATTTCCTAATAGCCAAGCAAAACCAGATGATCTACTGCCATATCCACAATAAAGTTTTGATATGTGTTAGTGACACTTTCTTCACCAACCACATTTGAGGTGATGGGTCTTCTTGGGGTGTTTTTAACTAAATTTGATAGCTTGGTATAAAAGATTAATCAATTTTACATCTTTGTAAAAGTACCACCTGTGTTCTGAGAGAACACCGAGCTGTCTGCGGGGAGGGAGGTCACTGAAACCTTTCAATTCCACCATGAATTATTTGTAGTCACCTTACATGGACTGAAACAGCAAAGCTGGGCTGCTCAAGGCCAGCTCCAGCAGCTGTATGGAAATCCACAGCCCTGGTTTACACACATGCAGTGGAATACGAAAAGCCAGGAATCCTCTGCCTTGGGATCCTCTGTGGTTTGAAGACACTGAGCAGGGCCAAAGTTTACAAAAATCCAGATGTGGTATGGTACAGGACAGCTGTGAGGCAGGACGGGAGTGTAAGTGCTCCTGCCCCCACGCTCAGCTGCATCACCAGCCCTTTCCCAAGGTCTCACCCACGCTCCATCCCAGAAAACTTTTGGTCCTAACAGTTTATGGGCTGGCAGTTATTAAATTCCCAGGAATGTATAAAATTGATAGACTGTCCTGAGTTGGAAGGGATCCACAAGCATTGAGTCCAACTCCCAGCCCTGCAGACACCCAACAATCCCACCCTGTGCATCCCTGGGAGCTCCGGGAGCTCCGGCAGCCTCAGGGCCGAGAACATTCCCTGGGGAGCCTGGGCAGTACCCAGCACACTCTGTGAGAAGAACTTTCCCCTGATCTTCAACCTAAACCTCACCAGGCACAGCAAAACTCACATATTTTAACAGGCCTCGTGCAATGTGTGTTGCAATTTAATCACCTCTAAGGTCCCTTCCAACCCAAACCATTCCAATGTGATAGTCCAATCACTTATCCTGCCTCCTGTTCTTTTAGGATTTACAAATTAAGAACATGCAGTAAATAAGCAGCTTACAAAGCAGTGCAAATAGCACGGAACAAGTGGTTAGTGTTTCCAGTTTCAAACAAGGTGACCAGTCCTGGTGGGCAAATACTGTGCCAAAACTTGCACTGGAAGAACCAGCCAAGGATTTTTTTAAATTTGGTTTTTGCTACTTTTGAGTTCTACCATGCCCAAGCCTGCAGCCTGATAATTTCAATGTCACCAGGGTACAGCTCTCAAGCAGAGTAATACTGAGTGCAACTGGATGATCTCCAAGGTCCTTCCAACCCAAGCCTTGCTATGATCCTAAAAGCACATCAGAAGAGCCTGACTAGTGTCAGGCTTTCACTTTGAAGCCCCCAAAACCCCGGGAACGCTTAAAATCGGGTTTTTCCTGCCTGGAACACATCCCGGGCAAACACAGCAGAGGGGAGCTCGGGAGGGCAGCCCTGCAGGGGGACACGGAAGGCGAGGGGAGGCTCCCGGTGCAGCCTTTGTCCCAACACCTCCCCCTTCTCTACCGCAAGCCCCTCGGGGCGGCCCTGATGCGTCACCAGAACAAAGTCTCCGGCGGGGTCACAAAATCACAGAACAGACCCTCAAGGACCATCGAGTCCAATTCCTGGCCCTGCACAGAACTCATCAACAATCCCACCTTCTCCCTGGGAGCGTTATCCAAACGCTCCTGGAGCTCTGGCAGCCTCGGGGCCGTGACCATTCCCTGGGGAGCCTGGGCAGTGCCCAGCACCCTCGGGGGGAAAAACACCTTTCCCTGATAGCCACACTAAACCTCCCCGGACACAGTTCCAGCCGCTCCCTCGGGTTCTGCACTGGTCCCAGAGAACAGAGATCGGAGCTGCCCTTCTGCTTCCCCTCACAGGGAAGTTTTAGACTGCAATGAGAGCTCCCCTCAGACTCCTCTTCTCCAGGCTGAACACTCCAAGTAACCACAGCCGCTCCTCTTAAGGCTTCCCCTCAAGGCGTTTCACCATGCCCGCTGCCTTCCTTTGGACGCTAACACCCCGGTATCTTTCTCATGCTGTGGCGCCTGAAACTGCACGCAGGACTCAAGGTGAGGCCGCACCAGCAGAGCGGGACAATCCCCTCCCTCGACCGGCGTGTTGTCCCCCCGCCCCGCGTCAAGTGACAGGAGAGGAGGACACGAAGGGACGCGAGGTGGGACGCGAGGGGGGACGCGGGGGGCTCCGGTGCGGCGGGCGCGGGAAGCGCCGCGGGCGGGTGACCTTGGGCGCGCGCCCCTGCCGCAGCCCCGCGCGCGCGCCGGTCACGTGACGGGAGGGGGGGTGTGCACCCTCACGGTCCCAACATGGCGGGACCGGCCCCCCCTCAGCACCCCCGGCCCGGGACCGGCTCCCCTTGAACAACGCCCGGCCCGGCACCGGTGCCCGCTCAACCCTCGGCCCGGGGGAGCCCCGGCGGGACCCTCTCCGGAGGTTGCGGGAAAAGGTGACCGAACCTCCCACCATCGTCCCAGCGCGCTGCCCTCCCCTTCCCCTCACC
>VWZV01016226.1:168317-179083 GCA_013397155.1 Irena cyanogastra
CCCAGCCCCGGGGTCCCACCGCCCCAGTGTCCCAGCCCCGGGGTCCCACCGCCCCATCGCCCCCAGCCCCGGGGTCCCACCGCCTCAGTGTCCCAGCCCCGGGGTCCCACCGCCCCAGTGTCCCAGCCCCGGCGCTCACCGCCAGCCCAGCACTCCGTGCGCGGGGAGCCGGAGACCTGCAAGAGAGGACGGGAGAGCTCAGCCGGCTGTGGGCCACGGCCAGGGGCTGAGAACAGCCTGCTGCCCCTCAGGGCTCCCTCCCGGTCACTTGTTTCGGTGCCCAAAGCGGTCCCTGTCCCCATGCCCGTCCCCATGCCCGTCCCCGTCCACCAACCTTTCGGTTACCCAGCGCCGCCATCTCTCCGCAGCCCTTCAGGCAACCTCTGCGCGCGTGCACCCGCTAAAGGGCCCGGCGCGGCACCGCCTCAGCGCTCCGGCGGGAAACGCGGCCCGGCCGAGGGGTTCCGGAGGCACCCGCCGGCTCCGCCGCGGCCCGCGGCAAACGAACCCAAAACGAACCCAAAAAGAACCCAAAACGAACCCAAAACGAGCCCAGGCGGGCGGGGCCGCCACAGGACTCGGAGGGAAGGGCCTGCCCTGGGGCTGCGGAGCCGCGGTCCCGCAGAAAAATGAGGAGCGGTCGTCCCTGGGTGGGCTCGAACCACCAACCTTTCGGTTAACAGCCGAACGCGCTAACCGATTGCGCCACAGAGACCGCGCTGCCGCCGCCTTCCGCCCGGGCCCGTGTCGTGCCTGTCCCGTGTCGCGCCCGTCCCAGTGTCCCACCTGTCCTGTGTCCCGTGCCCGTGTCCCACACCCCGCCCCGCTGTCCCCGCGTGTCCCCCCCCAGTGTCCCCCGGGTCCCCTTCCCCGGCGCGGCGCTACCGGCGGTGACGGGCGGGGGGGCGGAGCGCCGCCGTGCAGCCGAAATAGCTCAGTTGGGAGAGCGTTAGACTGAAGATCTAAAGGTCCCTGGTTCGATCCCGGGTTTCGGCAGAAGCTTCTTTTCCTGCCGGGACCCGAGTTGCAAAAGCGCTGTTTTCACCCCAAAACACCCCCCAGGCTTCGGAACTCGTTATCCCCTCCTCAAACTCTGCACGTGATCGTTTTAATATCCTGGAAACACACACCCACAACAGAGAGAGGCGAAGGACTGCGGGATGTAACACTGGATTAATGATAAATGTTATTAAATATATTAAATAAATATGAATTATGAATTAATAATAAATATCAGTTAATGATCTTACACTGAGCATTGAGGAGGCAGCTGAGGGAACATAGATTAATTAACACTGGACAATCACAAGCAGAAGTGGTGTGTGTCAGCCCATTTTAAATAAAGCCCAAGAACAAAAACCAGCGAGTTCATTTCCCAGTGATTAATAATGTGAGACTGAGAGAGACGGGATATTACAGCTTTATCTGATGTATAAAAGCTATCTTCACCTGTTGTAAAACTGGGGTGGAAGCAGCACCCACCACAGATTAAAATAAACAAAAGCAGCAAATGTTGATGATTTACTTCATCCCACTTTATTAAGTCCACGTGATTTGTACATGGTGAGGCTGAGCCTGGTGCCCGGACTCGTGAGCGAGCAGGGGGCAGCACTGGAAGGGGGTGGGACAAGGCCAGGATTATCCCTGGCAGTGCCCAAGGCCAGGCTGGAGCACCCAGGGACAGTGGCAGGGGTCCCTGTCCCTGGCTGGGCTTTAAGGTCCCTTCCACCCCAAAGCCCTGCAGGATTCCACAGCTGCAGTGAAGGCGAGGTGGTTCTGCTTCTGTGCACGGGTCTGGAGCAGGATCCCAACAGCTCTTGAGGAGTTTTGATGGAGAAGGGAACACAGGGCTCATGTAAAGCAGGGGGAAGTTGATCTCCATCTCCAAATTACCCCAGAGCACTGGGATGAGGGGCAGGAAGTCCCTCCCCAGCCTCTCATCTCCAAAGGGAAAGTGCCACTCACAGCTCTGAGTTAACTCCATCATTAATTTTTCATCCTATCCCACAAAATTCATTATCCCTCCTCACAGGTTTCAATAAAAAACCCTCACTTCCTGGCCTGTCCCTGTAATTGAGGTACTTGAGATAACGGGAATAAGGATTCCATGGAAAAACTCATTAGAGAGCACAGAGCAATTAAAAGTGTAATTAAAATATATTCAGATAATTACTACAGCCAGGATAGACATCTGGATCGTGATTCCAACTTCTTCATTTCAAATCATCTTGGGTTTTACTGGACAAGCAAGGAGATCACATTTCATTATCACAGAGAAACCCTAATCACGGGGTTTTCTGTATCATTTATCATTATTCATCAGTAATTAGTTCTTGGTGACACTGCTTCCATGTGCCACAGCTCCAGCAAAGGTGAGCAGGGAGCTGGGCAGGATTAAATTGGGAATTTAGATGAGAAAAAGACAATTAAAAGCCTCCTAAAATTCAGGGGCTCAAAAGAGGCAATAAACCAGCACTCCACTGGTTCAGTTAGAGGAAAAGGGAATGTTTTTGTTTAAGCAAACCTGGATTCCTTCTCCACGGATTTCACTTGTCATAACAAAACAAGTCTCCAAATCTTTGTGATCCAGGGGGCAGCTCTGGGCACCAGCCTCATTTCCCACCTTGGAGATCCATGAGGCTGGAAGGGGGAACCCCCCGGATTCATCAGGAGCACCCCTGGCCACAAAGCAGGACGAGATCCCTTCCCAAGGCGGGCGTTTGGCTGACAGAACCCACGTGGAGCTGGCGGAGCAGCAGAAGCTCTGCACAGCACTGGGGTCCCTGGCAGCCCCCAGGAGGGCACTGATGGATGAGGATCTGACAGATCTTGAACACGGCGAGGCCACGGGAAGCAGCAAGGGCTGGGAGCAGAATATTTGGAAATATACACACCGACTTTACAAAGAATGCCACGTTTTATACAAATCACCACTGGTTATTTACACCTGGGCCCAGGACAGCCCCGGCTGCTCCTCAGCTCTCCACAGGCTCTGGCTCAATCTTGAGCTTTTTGCTTTCCAGGACTTGCTCATCAAACAGGTCTCTCTCTCTGGAAAGAAAAATACAGAAGGTTTTAAATTAAAACAGGATATTAGTGTCCAGATGACATCACCTAGGCAAATTAAATTCATGGTGTTGGAGCAGCTCAGCTGGGACATTTTCCATGTTTTGTCCCTCAAAGGAGGAGGACACTGAACTCTCCTGCCCTCACCTGAAACCTTTACTCCCTTATTGCTGGATACAGAAAAAACCCTTGGAAATTCCTGAAAACAAATCTACCTTTTGCTCACAGGTGGTCCTTTAATGTACTTCTCTTCTGCCTTCTCATAATCGATGTCATCCACGGCAGCAATGGCACAGATGATGGCCTAGAAAAGCATTGAATAATTAATAATAATCTATAAGCAAAACTAAACCACAGCCAGGGATTTGAAACTGCCTCAGCTGAGCACATTTTGAGAAAAAGGTTCCTCAATTACTTAGAAAACTTGGATGAAACTGCTCATTGAGTGCCTGAAATTCTTAAACAAAAAACATGAAATTGTTCTGTATCATTCCCTGGGGGATATTTTTATCCTCAGATTAAAATATTCTTCACAGTAATTTTGTATCTACACGAGTTAATGTTCTCCTGGGAAAATTCCTGAGAAGAACACAAGCTATGCACAACTACTGTAAAAACAGCCAACACACCACCCCCCACCTCGACACACACAAAGGACCAAGAAAACCCTGACAAGTTGCCAAGTTAAAATAAAAGCCCCCAAAAAAAGCTTTGAAGCATTTCAGAGGTAATTAAAATACATCAGAAAACTATCAGTCTGGTTTTAAAAACAACAATCTGAAACTTCTCCTTTCTGTGCTTAAAAATCAGCATGAGTGCCCCAGGCTGTAGGCAGGGGTGAATATTCCTTCCTGCCTGGCTCAGTTCAGGGAATTCTCCCCACGTCTCAGCAAAGGAATAAATAATGGGAATTAGTGTTATTTATCACTCTGCAGTTCATTTTTCCCCGTTTCATGCTCCCTCACCTCAGGTAAAAGCACATCTGAGATGAATCTGATGCCATCCCCCAGGATCTGGTGCAGGTTCTTGGTGTCCATCTCCCTGTACACCTCCTTCAGGTACCCAACCACCAGGTCCAGCTGCTCCTCATCCTCCAGGTAAGTCTCCACACAGGTCATGTACCGGCTGGAATTCAGGAATTTCTTCAGCCAGCGGGATTGTTTTCCACTTTTCAAGATGCCCAGGAGATGCTCTTCAGCCCCTTTGGTCTTCACTATGAACTCCACCAGCTTCTTGTTCTCCCTGTCCCTGGCAGCTCTGGTCCTGTCAGGGAGGAGCTTCCTTGGGGGTTTCTGGGGGGAGGTGTCTGAGGAAGACTGCCCAGCCCCTTCCTCCTCTGTGTTTGGGAATGCCATCTGCACCACACTCTGGTATCCCTCTTTCCTCACCGGGTAACCTGAAAGAGAAACCGCAAGAATTTACATTCAAATGTACAAAGAATTTCCATATCAATAGAAAATAAGGAATTTTATTGCTGAGAGGAGTTTTTACTCAGCAAAGAGAATTCCCAAAGGGAGGGATTCACTTACTGATATCAGCAGCAAAATACTCCAGGAAGGATCCAGTGAAAGAATGACAGCCTAAAAAGCCAAAACAGGGGCAGTGATCAGGTCCATTCAGCCCAGGAATCAAAGCTTGGGGTTCCCTTTTCCTGGTGGATCTCAGGATGAGATCCCAGAGAAGCTGGGAGTGTTCAAGCCCAGGTTGGACAGACTTGGAGCAGCCTGGGGCAGTGGAAGGTGTCCCTGCCCATGGCAGGGGGACTGGATGGGGTTTAAGGGCCCTTCCCACCCAAACCATCCTGGGATTTGGTGATTCCATCGTCACCTGCCCCTCCTTACCCACTCGGATCCGATAGTCCAGGATCAGCTGGAGGCACCACTCGATTTCCCTGGAATAGTTCTCCTTGGCTCGTTCCTGCAAGACAAGGAAGATTTTCTGTCCCAAATCCAGCAGTTCTCAAAGAGTTTCAGCCCAGGATGCCAAGCAAGGGACAGAAAAGGCCCATGACCATTTTTTCCTCACAGTAAAACAGCTCCTGCCAGAACTGTCACAGGGATGAGAGTGGCTCTGAGGGAGTCAAGCCCCACACTCCTCCCCTGGCCATTTATATCCTGAATTTCCCACTGTATCTGCCCAAGCCCTGCAGTTCCATGTCTCTGGGATACTCACAATGAGCTCCTGCTTCTCCTCACAGTCAAAGTGCTTCAGGCTCTTCAGAGACACTGAGAAACTTTTAAAGAAACACAGTCAGAGGTGCAACTCAACTGCCCCATTTCCCCGTTTATTTACTGCAGTTCTGCTTCTCCCTGACAATCCCATTTCCCAAGGAATTAAGGAGCACAAATTTTAATGGTTTTTGCTTCCAGAGCAACTTAAAAGTATGGAATCTTCTAAAAAATGAGAAATATCTGGTTTAGAGAAAAGTTAAAGGCAGCCCAGTGTTTCCAGAGAAAGTTTGGGCAGCACAAGGAAAACACTGGCTGCATTCCAGGGATTTTTTTGTTTTGTTTTCGATTCTTCAGCCCTTCCCAGGGACAGGGAGCTGCCTCAACCTGCAGCATGACAAAGCACCTGCAACCCTCACCTGCCCCAGCCCCTCCCTCCCAGATCAACCTGGAGAGGACTGTGCTCACCCTGCACCAGGAAAAGGGCACAGGACATGGAATAACAGACTGGAAATTCAGGATGGGATGGAAATCCACATTTACCCTTTTTTCTTCTCATTTGTGGTGCCATCTATGAAGAGTACACAGGCCCTCCGGTGCTTCCTCTTCACTGCTTTCACCTGGAGAGAAGATAAACCTCAAAAATCCTAATCCTGATAAAACAGGGATATTTTTCCATGGATATCACCCACTACAACCCACACTTAAACTTTCCCTATTGGTGCAACTTTCCTTTATTACACAAATATGAAAAATTCAAGCGGAAGCAGAAACCAGTTTCCCCAAGGGAGCATTTCTGGTGCACAAAGGGCCTCCCCTCTCTTTTTGCAAAGTGGGAACAAAGTCTTGCTCCCTGACAAAAGAACTGGGATAATCCTACAGGTGTGAATTGAGCACATTTTGAGTGGTTTTAGCACAAATTTGCTTCTATCAATTTTGAAATGCTTCCACTAGAAGGTCTTTAGCACTTCCAGGAAGGGCAAAAGTCACTCCAGAAGCGGGAATTGCTCCTTATCAGCAGGATATGAGGAGGCAGGAGCTGCTCTTACCACCGCCGGCCAGTACGGATACCGCCGCAGCTTGCACCACACCAACATCCCTTCCTCAAAGAATTTGGGTTCTGGCATGAAAAAGAAGGAGATTTTCCTTAAAAACAAAACAAGACAGATGCTGCCCCTCTCTTCTTCTCCTCCAGGAGAAACTCCAGGAATGTCTCTTCAGTGCTTTTACAGTGACCCCAAAATGCAGCACAGGGAGTTCTGAACTGGAACACAGCAACTTCAATCCCAGGCCCTTGCCCAGCATCAGGGTTTTAATTTCATTCTGCAGCAAAATGCCCAACGGACCCAGGAAATGCATTTTATCCCAAGCCCGGACACAGCTGGATTCCCTCCTGGAATTGCAGGCAAACTGAAGCTCCCAGAGGGGGCAGAGCCTCAGCCCTGTGCTGATGCCTCACCTCGATGGGACAGAACACGTGGGAAATTTTCCTCCTCTTCATCTGCCAGAGGTGAGAGTGGAGGGAGGCTCTCTGAGGAAACTCTCCTGGAAGACATCCCAGAGGGTTCCAGCCCTGCCAACAGCACCAGGATCCAGGGATTAGGACAGGATCAGCTTCAGAGCAGGTGAGACACACCTGAGTGCGACCCAGAGGGGACCTGACATACCTGCACACTCCCAGTTAGGGAATCCCAGTTCCCTGATTGAGTGGATAAAAGAGGGAAAGGGGAAAGAATAGGGCTGGTTTCAGCACCCTGCACTTGCTCATTTAAAAACGTTTATCCTCAACTTATCAGAGAGCAGCAAGGGAAAACAAGCATGAGCTCAAAAAACCTCAGCTTTCCATGGAAAACCCCAAGCAATTCCAGACAGCCCAAACACCACCCAAGCCCTCCCCAGCACTGGAGGGATCAGCATTTCTGCTTCCCAGGAGTGAAAACCAAAAGGAATTAAATCAGCAATTCAAGAGCCACTTCCCCAAAAGCAAAGCAACATTCCAAGGTGAGTAACAGTGCTCACCACTCACATGGGATGAAGTTTCCCTTCCCCAGGGGATTTGCCCACCTTCATCTTCCTCAGAGTCAGGGGCTTTATTCCCAGCCAGGTGTGAGGAATCCTGGTTTTCCTCCTCCTGAGGCTGAGGGAAGGCACCAGAAGGCCCAGGTGAGGATCCAGGGTGGTTCCTGCATTTCCTGTCTGTGCCTGAGGCCATACCTGCCCCATCCAGGTGTTTTCCACCCTCTGCCTCTCTCCTCCCATCCAGCTGCTTTGCCAGGCTCTCACTCTCACTGCTGATGCTTTTCTCCAACTCATCCGAGGCAGTTTCACAGGAGGAATCCAGGCATGCTCTCCCAGGCTGAGTTCCTGTCTTTCTAGAAGGTTCCACAGTGCCAGCTTTAGAGGGGACAGGTGGAGAGCCCTCCTCAGGAGCCAGCTGTGCTTGATCCCGGGGAGAATCATCCCTGCGTCCTCTTTTCCTTCCTTGCCGACTTCTTCCAGCCTCTGGCTTACAGGAGACTCCATCCCCCACTTTGGGCTGGATTTTCCTCTGTCTGGGTGACGATTTTGGTTCTGTTTTTTTGCAGTTTTGGCTCAGGTTTTTTGGAGGGGCTGGTGCCACACACGAGTCCCTGGCACCGCACCTGGCAGGGTTTGTTCTACCCCCACGTGTTCTGGCAGGGCTCGCTCTGCTTCCAGGTGCTCTGGAAGGGTTTCTGCCCCTTCCAGGTGCTTTCCCACTCCCCTCTGGAGCCCCAGAGCCTCCCCGGCCGCGCGCTTTGGGATCATCCTTCAGCCCACAGTTATTCTGGGGTTTTATTTTCCGCTTGGCAGCCTCAGGTTCTGACTTTTTAGAACGAGAGCGCAACAAGAAGCTGTGGGAGGGGGTGGGAGGGGCAGATTTCTCCCGGGAAAATTTGGGATTTGATCCTTCTGCAGGTGGCATTTGATTGCCAGAGTCAGTCTGGTGGAGAATATCCAGGGCAATTTTAAGGGAACAGCGGTATTGCAGCTCCTCCACGGCCTCACTCATGGTTTTCTTTTGCTCTGATGAGGAAAAATAACCAGTAAGTGAAATTATCCTCATTATTCTCTCATAAACAAAATGCATTATTAAAGAAACAGTAAATGTTACTTGCAGTGTTTATTTTAAGGTGCATTTTTTACTGCTTCAATTCCCAAGGCAAAGGATGGAGACACACAAAGATCAAGCTGGAAGTGCCTCATTTAGAGGGAAACTCACATTTCTTCACCATCCCTCCAACAAAACACCCCAGGGAAACGGAAAATGTTAATTTTTAACCTATTTTCCCACTTTACGGAAAAGAGGAAAAGAAAATAAGTGAAATACAGAAGTTTTATACCCCTAGGCTGAGTTTCTGCGGGGGATTTTACACCCAGAAAAGACACAAAGTAGCACATTTGGGGCTGAGTTTTTATAGGTATTTTACACCTAGAAAAGATAGAAGCAGCACATTTGGGTCCCTCCCTCCTCACCCAGGGTGGAGGCGATGGCCTTGATCCGCTCCTCTGTCAGGGGAACAGCATTTGCAGAGCTCACACTGACCCTGGAACACAAAAATGTGACTGGAACCAGCAGCAAAACACCCCCAGCACCACAAAACTGCTGAACTGGAACTCAGACAGCAAAAACCCCAAACATTCCCTCCCCCAACCTGCCCTTGTTGGGGTTAAACACCTAAGCCTTCTGCAAATCCAGGATCCCAAAGGATTCTTTTCCTCCCCTTATTTTTTAACCTCTAAGAATGCAAACGGGTGATAGGCACAAGGATACTCAACTGCTTCTCCAAGCCAAGGATTTCAGCTTTAAGTCCCATCCCTTTTGTGGTGGAAACAGGACTGCTCCTGGCACCTCCAGGTTTGCACAAAACCTATAGAAGTGAAAAACCTCCATTTAAAATCCTGACCAACAGCAAAACGTTTATCTAAGAGCAGCTTGACAGTGCCTGGGAGCAGCCTTAGGATGGTGGAATGAGAAAATCCCAGGATGGACTGGGTGGGAAGGGACCTTGAATCCCATCTCATCCCACCCCTGCCACAGGCAGGGACACCTTCCACTGTCCCACGCCCCATCCAACCTGGCCTTGGGCACTGCCAGGGACGGGGCAGCCTCGGCTTCTCTGGAAATCCATCCCAGGGCCCCACCACCCTCACAGCCAGGATTTTTCCCCAGTTCCCCACCCAGCCCTGCCCTCTGGCAGTGAGAAGTTATTTCCCCCTGTCCCATGCTCCAGGCCCTCTCCATTTTTCCTGCTGGCATCTCCACAGTTCAGACAAGTTCAGACACATTTGCTGGGAGCTCTCCCCTCCTTCCTGCTCTGTTCCAAGCAACCTCCACAGACATTTCCTCATTCCTCCCTACCTTGGCTGGCCACAAACGCCTCTTCCACTTGCAGAGAATGAATTCTTGGTCAGTCATGGCTGAGCCTCACGTGGAAAAATGCAATTCCAAGGTGTTCTGAGGGGGCAAAAGGGAATAAAGGAGTCACTTTGTCCGTTGTGGTCTTTGATTTTTGAAAGAAATACAGGATTTAATCAAACATATTACTTATTGTCTATTATTGTTTTACCTTCGGGATCACTGCACTGATATCACCCTGCAGCATTCTCCAATATTATATCTTAAATTCAATTTTTCTGTAGAAGCTGTGGCTGCCCTATCCCTGGAAGTGTCCAAGGCCGGGTTGGACAAGGTTTGGAGCAACCTGGGACAGTGAAAGGGATGGGACTGGATGGGCTTTAGGTCCTTCCAACCCAAACGATCCCAGGACTCAAGAATTCCATAATTGCAGGCGCACAAGTGGCTCTCACTGAGTGTGCTGGGTGAGGAAAACACTATCAGGAATTACACAATGCAGCCATGGGCCTGCCCAATCCACAGCTTCCTGCAACCAAACCCTGAAAACAGGGAACTACACCCTAAAAATAAAGCGCTGGATTACACTTTTTACAGGTAATTTAATCCCAATTTTTACGCACGATTTGCAGCAGAAACCTGAGCAGAGCGGCCTCAGAGCCCTCAGGGGCTCCTCAAGGGCTTTAAAAAAAGAGTACTAAAGACAAGATCTTCCCGTACTTACAGGGTCCAGGTGCCGGGATGGCTGGGGCTCCGGGATCGCGGCCCTGCGGCGGCGGAGGGAGGGACGAGGGCCGTTAGTGGCGCCCGGAACGGCGGGGCCGGTGCGGGACCCCCGAGCGGCGGCGCGGAGACAGCGGGAACCGCCCGGCCCCGAAACCCACGTGAGGGGAGGGACGGGACCGTCCCCAAACCGCCCTCGCTGAGGGGAGCGAGCCCCGCAGCCCCGCGCTGGGTGAGGGACGGGACCGGGCCCCCAGCCCGAGCCCGTGAGGGACGGGACGGGACAGCGGGACCGCCCTGCACAGCCCGCTCCGTAAGGGACGGGACCCCAAACCCCCGCCGTGAGGGGAGGAACGGGGCCGCTCAAACCCCGCTCCTCACAGGGGACATCCCCCCAGCCTTCCCTGGCGAGGGAGGGACGGGACCCCCAGCAC
>VWZV01016227.1:280-132087 GCA_013397155.1 Irena cyanogastra
TATATGAATACCACATTTTCTGTTTTACCGTGCATTAGCAGGTCAGCCTATAATCCAAGCATTGCTTACTCATATTCTTTTTGTAGGCTCTTACAAAGTCTCTTTCTTACACCAGTACAAGCTTCCCAGACAGTTGATGAACAATCAAACTGACAGGGTGGAAGAACAAATGCCTGGTAGTTTTTTTCACACAGACACTGCTACATGTTTTTTTTAACTGATAATTTCCCTTCTGCCTTGACTTTCTGCAAAATTAATGATTTTATGTCTTAAAATATTAAAATCTCCCACCAGCCTTGTGCATTTGAAATGCCCATGCCATAATCTGCCATCGTGTCAGGACAAAGGGTAAACTAAGTATACGACATTCTTAAATTATAGTTTTCTTCATATTATTTTTCAATTTACACAGATTGCATTTTTAATTTTTTTTTAATAGCTAAAAGGAAAAATTACATTTACTGTGCTTCTGAAAAGTGAGCGAGATCTGACCTCATGTACATGAAGACATTTTGAGCAAGAGGTTTTCTGATCAGATACAGTTTGCTCTTCTTTATAAAACTTTGCAATAGCTTTATCCAGAAAATGTCATTTTGAGTTTAATTAGTTCTGGCATGGTGATTACATCAACAGACAACATGGCTCTGTACGAGCTCTGCACAGCACTGTTTTGTAGTGTAAGCTGCCACAGAGTTCATAAACTGTGCCTTACTATTATTTGGCAAACAGAAGGACAAAAACTCTGTTACTTGATATCTTTTTTAGTTTCATTAACATAGCAGTAAATTTAATTGTAAAGTGATGGCATTATTGCTACGTCATCAGACAGTTGGCCTAGTTGTAAAGACAGAGCTACAGCACAAGTGCAACATGGACACACCAGTCTTGGACATTACTGAATCTACTTTGCTGGTGACAAAACAATCCCAAACATGACATGCAGGCACAGAAAGAAAATGTCTAAGAAGTGAGAAATAGAAAACGAGCTCCATAACATGAATTTGTACTAAAATGTGCTATCAGATCTTACACTTGTTATGCAAGAGTAAAAATGTATTTGCTTTCGATCAATAGCATCCAAAAGGGGATGAGCCACACTTTCTTCAAGAGACCCATTCTCGTTTTTCTTCTCTATGGTTCATTTATTCTTGGTGTAAGTTGACACACATTGTTGGTATCAAGCATGATTAGAGATGAAAGAGCAGGCTTGAACAATTGTTGTTTTTTGGATTTTTTTTTTTCATGGAAGCAAAGATAAAACACAGTCTCCTTAAAGCAAAATGTTAATGTTAGTTATATTGTTAAGACTTCCATCCTGGAATCTCAACACATTTAAGTGTTCCCAAGCCTCACAGTGGGAAAAAAGTTCAAAACAAAATCATGAAATGGGAAAAGAAATAGAGAATAGGAAAAATAATAAGAAATTATGGAGCATATACTTTTGTCCTTTTTAGAAAGCAGTGTTTAAATTTTTCTTCTCAAAATCTTTTTTGTGTATTTAGCCTGCTTACTCATTCCAGTCCACACTAGAGCTCATGGGCACAGCCACAGCAGTAGGTTAAGTTCTTCACTGCTACAGTGCATTCTCACACATTTCTGATGTGAGTGACACAGAAATCTTAACTCTGTTTCTAGTTCCATGTGGAGAAAGGTCTGTGAGAAAATCACAAAAATGAATACAAAAAGCAAACCCGTACCAAACAGTTTTAAATATATGGATAGTGGCCAATACTGTCTTGCTCCAGTGCAGATCATCCCATCTTCTTGCTAGAAAATACATAGAAATCTCATCAATGAAATGAGCTATATGCTAACTCTCAAAGATGTAGTGAAAGGTTTTCTAGAGATCTTAATGAAATGAGGAAAATTATGAATGTTTATTGATACTGTCATAATTAGGGTGGACTAGACTCAATTACCACATTGGAAACAGGTAAAAACTTGCTATGGGTAACTAAAACAGGAGTTACACAGGTTTTGAGACAAGTACCAGAACTGTTATCTCTCCAAGCCTTCAATGTGTATCCAGTTTTAATGGATTAGACATTTATTTTCTCTGAATGGTCTAACAGTGTGCTCCATTCTGTCTACATGGATGACAAGTCTTGAACTCAGAGGAATAGATACCTGAAGGTTGGTCACTGCCTGAACTCTGTATGGATACTCCCAAATCACCACAGTGGTGCCTGAGGAGGTCAAAAGAGAGATGTTCTTCCCATATGCATGATGATGAATTCTCTGTGGTTCTTAACACTTGGGTGTTTAAATAGCATCATGCAGTTTTTTCCATTGCATTTTTTCAACTGACTGGTTTATTGCCTAGAAAAAGATTGATTAATGTAGGTATATAAATACATGGTAAAAATGGTACTACTTTTTTATAATTGTTCACTTTGCATACATCTGCCTGACATACATGATGTATGATCAGTAGTGCCGGTTTTGACTTGGAGAGCAAGTTTTATACAAACAAAGGAGTCCCAAAAGGTTTACACACCTTACTGTTCAGGTGAATAGAAAAATGAATTTATTAAAAAGGAAGTAGAATAGAAATAACTTATAAGTGTATGCTAATGGGGAACACAATCCACACAGGGTGAGCTGGAAATATTTACAATGTTGGTGACACATTTTATAGGCATTTAAAAGTGACCTAAATATTAAAAATAGATGATGATATTTTCTCTTCAAAAAGTCATTTTTCCAAAATAGTTTTCATTCAGAGACCAGTTCTAAGTGAACTAAGTGTGGATTTTGAACCAAATGCTTGCTTTCTTTTTCTTTCTTTCTTTCTTTCTCTTTCTCTTTCTCTTTCTCTTTCTCTTTCTTTCTTTTTTTTCTTTTTCTCTTTCTTTCTTTCTTTCTTTCTTTCTTTCTTTCTTTCTTTCTTTCTTTCTTTCTCTTTCTTCCTTTCTCTTTCTTTCTTTCTTTCTTTCATTCTTCCCTCCTTTCTCTTTCTCTCTTTCTTTCTTTCTTAGACAAATAAATAACTTGGCTACTTTTATGTCAGAGGAACTTACATAAAAATATACCCATATTGATGTAAACTCTTCCTCACTATGTACAAAATAAAGAATACTTTTAACTTGGGATCTGATTCAATACTGAAACACAGAGTTGCCCTTAAATGCGAGTAATATTTGAAATCGCAGACATGAATTAAACAATAGCAGTAAAGTCAGCGCAACTGCATCCATAAATTTGTCATCTGCTAAACTCCCTAAAAGGAGGAAGACAAAACAATTGTTATGAAAATATTGTATGATGGTTCAGTTCTGCAATATGAAAATAGTTAAATACACAATAAAAGGATTTTTCTGCTTGGCTAAAACAATGGCTGTAAAGCTGAAACAGTGCATGAAATGCAATCAGGCTAGAAACTCCTGGAGGGTTAGGTCTGTATATATAATACCAGCACGAGCAGAAGCATTTACAAAGATGGGAGATTTCTTTTATGTTTCATACATGAGGTACATATAAAATCTGAGTACCATTCTTAATTTTATCATGAGTGAAAATTACTACGAATTGATTCTTTTCTTCCCTCTGTCAGTGCTTGTGTCATCAATGCCACTTGCAGACAGAGGCAGCTTGTAATAGCCTTCTAGATCCTTGCACCCACTCAGTTTCCATGATGGGATTGAGTTCTACTTTTTTTCTCATCCTTCAGCTACTATTTTAAGAGTTCATATGACTGTCATCCAGCATTCCAGAAATCTGTCAAAGCTCAAAGGCAGGAGAGTTTAATAGCAGATAGTTATGAATTGCTATTGCAGCAGAGTTTAAATTTCAGACTGATTAAAAACAACTCTTCTCTTCTCTTCTCTTCTCTTCTCTTCTCTTCTCTTCTCTTCTCTTCTCTTCTCTTCTCTTCTCTTCTCTTCTCTTCTCTTCTCTTCTCTTCTCTCTCTTTTTTATATTAGCAGTGAGAGAATTAGCTTCTATACCCAATCCCTATATAGGAAATTGTGCTCCTATGTGATGATTAGGATTAAATGTTCATGTCTGGAAGCTCAATAAAGAGCATGATGTTACATCCCTGAAATTGAAATGCTTTAATTATTTATAAGCATGATCAGTTACTGGATAGTAACAAATCTACTGGATTTAGGCAATCAGATGTCAAATCATCAAGGCTTTAGGCAGCTAGCATGCTTGCTTTCTATTAATATTTGAATAAAATATTTATTAATTGACTTCTAATAGCAAATCAATTAATAAAAAGGCACTTCTTGTGCTGAAATGTTACCAAAATATAAAGGAATATAATTACTTACTGCTATAAATAACTAGTTTCTTTCTCATTTTGTCTATTAAATGGATAGATATTAGTAAGAGGCAGACAACTTCCTCATGTCTTAAGTCCCATTTTTCAGGTGAGATTATTGGAATAATAACATTAAATATATATCATACCTTAGTGCTGTTGCAAGATCTTCTGCATATTTATCAAGTAGAATCTGAAGAGTTTTTTCATGAAAAGAGCAGGAAGCTGGATTTAGTGCTGCAGTACTTTGAAATATAACAGTATGCCTTTCTTATTGTTCTCCAGCACACTGTTCTAGGTTATTCGGCTAATCACAGTGAATTGTTCTACTACCCTTCCCTAGGCTGCAAAAAGACATGTAAAAATCTGTTTCAAGAACTCCTGGCTCTGTCTTTTTAGTGTTCTTCAAGGTGACTGCCTTCCTCATGCCATCCCCCACAGAACACAGCCATTAAGGAATCACCACAGCAGAGAAAGCAGTCAACAGCAATGAGCACTAACCCGCTCTTGCACTGATTTCAGTCCAAGAAGTGGCTGGTAACAGGATCATAAGTTAATGCAAACAGGCCTTGAGAGCTAAGAGCTCTGGGGAATAGCTCCCTGCATCTGTGCTTCCATCAAAAGAAATCAGGTTGCACTCTAGGAGTAAGTGCAAGATCAAAAAAATGCCAGACTAGGGACTGAGAAATGATGGCGCAGTGGAGAAAGTGTAATATATGCAAAGAAATCCACATAATATAATTTTAAAAAAATCAAAACCTGTCAATAGCATTTATCTATTTTGAATCACAGATAATGATGTCAGTAAACACAATAAGTGTGAATGGTTAAAATAAGGATTAACTAAACCATTTAGACTAAACTAAGATATGGCTTAAGTTTAAATGGATATTGGTCACCAGCAATAAGAAAAAAAAGAATAAATTGCTAATGCCAGTGAGCAAGAAGAAAATTCCAGCCTAGTAAGGGAAATGTATGAGGTGGGCATACCAAATAACAGAAAAACATTCGGAGTGTGCTGTATTGTTTCCATGCCTTATCTAAAAAGTATCTTAAAAGTGGTAGTACACCTTAGTGTGAAAATACATGAGAATGAAACGACCAGGGGGAAAGGCTAATAAAAATGATGCCTTGATTTTGCTGCTGTGACATTCTCAGTGAAACTGAGGCGCATGATCTGAACTTTTTCCTCCTGTCCTCAAGAAAAAAGTTTAATTAGTTTTTTCTTTCTAAACAGAGTAGACCAATCATCCAAAAATGTAGGGCCTGACTGGAGAGCAGCTGAGTCCTCATGGTCTGGTCTAGACAGGGATTATTTCTCAATCTTTTGTTTTCCAGAACAAAATTTGATACTAATTGGGTTATCAGTAGAAAAACGTAAGTAATCCTTGCTCTGTAGTCTGAGGGGCGTTAATAAAAGGTTCAGTTTCCTTTACTCACACTGGCATTACATTTTGTGTTAAAGACTCATCAGATAAGGTACTGAATTCCATGGCCCTTTTTACATTTACAAATTCATTTCAGAAGTCCCAATTATTTGAATAACCAAAAATTGAAAGGAAGAACTTATAACTGTTTTAAAAGTAGATATTGCAGCAATCTTGTACGTTTTCCTTCTGATTTGTGTTTTATTGGCATCAATAATTTTTATGTTTGCATTTGACTAAATTTATGGAGATATGGGTTTTGTGGTTTTTTTAGTATAATATGCAAGAACCCAAGAGAGCAGAGAAGGGAGGAAGACTGTAAAGAAGAGATAGGAGGTAGCTGAAAGTCCCTGGAGATTCTCTGTGCTTTTGGAGTACAGAAAACTATGGCACTGAGTGGCAGAGAGTTTGAAAGTAATAACAGTTTTACTACTATTAAACAGACTAGATATCCTATATTCTGAATCTAAAAGAATGACATGAGTAACACTGCTAAAGAAGGGAGCTGCTAGACCTAATGGCAGCCGTCTCAGAGAGAGCATCTGTGATATGACCTGAGATCATAAGAAATAGTTTATAAAGTACATTGCCTTTCTCACATTATCAACAATTAAACTACGAGGAAAAGATCTGAATTTACAGCAGCTCAGTAAAAGGCCCAGTGTAGGCAAGGTAATTTCTAAACAAGTTCCACAAATATCTATGCAGCAAAGCATTAATTGTTGAATGCAATTGTATTGAGAAGTGCATAATTGGACAGTAATAATTTTTTAAAACTCATCATTCATTGGTCAAAATCTATACTTGTTACTATACTGTTTGAAGCTGATTTCAAGGAAAACACTGGTTTTTAAAGATCATTTTACAGAAAGATTGATAATCAGTGTAAATAAACATTTTTCATATTTACTTTTGTTAGAATATTTTTTAGAGAAATTTAAAATTTTAACTGTTATTTTACTGGAGATATTGATTTAGCAACAGACCTGAATTTTTGTTAGTTCTGATTTTCACTTGTCTTTTCAGCTTGTCATTTTACACTGCTGTTCAATAAATCATGAACAGAAATAACATTCTAATAAATGACTAATTGTGAATTTAAGGTTGAAATGAGCAGTTAAAATTCATTTGTTAGGACACAAAATGGAAAGAAACTTGCAAATAATTTCTGGTAGGGAATACTTAAGAGAGCCTTGTTATCTGCTTTTGAATATTTCATGCAGAAGAAAAAAAAGAAAAAGAAAAAAAAAGGCAGCAAAATCCAGTACATAAATTATTCATTTTGAATTATTCACTCATCTGTATCCCAGTAAAAGCTTAAATATAGTTTCACCATGTTGGACCATGATGTGATGACATCTAGTGTTGCAAGATTGAAACAATCTATTCTATCAGAACATGAAAAAAATCCCAGTAATTTGGTGTTTGGAATAAAGTCTCCCTTCTGACTCATTTAGTATCTAAGCTTGAGACCAATTTGGTATGTTTTGTAACTCTTCTTAATGCTACAAAATACAAAAGTATAATTGAATTCTTCCAGAGGGTGATAAAAAAGAAAAAAGTAAGAAAAAATAAAGGGGAAAAAAAAAAAGAAACATGATTAAATCTGGAAATGCTTCCTGGTCTGCTTGATTCAGTTTTCAAAAATATTTGATATAGAAGAGATAAAACTGCACCAAGTTTTCTGAAAGGATAAAAGCAGCACTAGGGGCTAATAAAAGTTATGTGGTACCATACTAGTCCAGAGCAGATGGATGATGAAAGATGATCCGAGGCCTGGAGCACCTCTCTTACGAAGATGGGCTGAGAGTTGGGCTTGCTCACCCTGGACAAGGAAAGGCTCCTGGGGGACCCTACAGCACCTTTCAGTGCCTAAAGGGGGCTGCAAGGGAGCTGGAGAGGGACTTTTTACAGGAGCCTGTAAAAAGGACAGAGGACATTGCCTTTAAACTGAAAGAGTGGATTTAGATTAGATACTGGGAAGTAATTCTTTACTGTGAGGGTGATGAGGCACTGGAACAAGTCGCCCAGAGAATCTGCGGATGCTGCATCCCTGGAAGTGTTCAAGGCCAGACTGGATGGAGCATTTGGATGACACTCTCAGGCACATGGTGTGATTCTGGGAGTGTCCTGTGCAGGGCTGGGAGCTGGACTCCATGATCCCAATGGGTCCCTTCGAATTCAGCATATTCTATGGTTCTATCACTCTGTGGTTTGAGCACTCTGGTCCAGGAGAAGGTGTTTTTCCCAATGGCAGGAAAGTGGGAACTAGATGATCTTTAAGGTCCCTTCCAACCAAAAAATTCCATGATTCTATAGAATCATGGACTGTCTTGAGCAGCCAATGGCACAGTAGATCCATCAAAATAAAACTGGTTGTAAAAGAGGTGACAAAAAATTCAAATCCTTTAAAATGAATTTTATCCTCTTAACTGGCAATAGGTACTGAAATCAAAAGGAAATTTTCCACTGATTTGGCTGGACTCTAACACATTTCAAGTGTACTGATTTAGAAAATGCTGAGAATTCATGATTCCTTGTCAGTAAATAGATTTTTCTGTTCTCAGTAATGCTTCAACAGATCTTGATTCTGACATCTGTGTTGCATAAACTCAATGCACAATTCCAATATTAAAATCCGATATATTAAATACTAATATAGTAAAATCTGATCTATTAAATATGTATCTGATATATTAAATACTTCGTGCTTTGCCATAAGGCTGGTCAGTATAATAGAGATCTAAACCAGTCCAGAATGCAAATATAGAAATTCATAGGCTTTTAAGAAAATAATTTCTAAATACTACTTTCAGATATACCAGTGAAACCTAGTTTTACAAAGGCCAAATTCTTCTGTGATTCTGCTGAATTGAAGCTTGATCATGGAGAATTTGGAATCATTCAGCAAAGCTGAGCAGAAAACAATTTAAGTTTTAAAGATTTATGTACTTCTTTTAATATCATGAATGGCACTAGCCCAGCGCTTACTGCTAAGTGAACACTTTAGTCTTTCGTTAAATTGAGCTTTAGCTAGCAATGAAATCAATATCTACTCACCCAGTCAGACAATCAGAAATGTGTAAAAATAAATACTGAAACTTAGACAAAAACAGTACAACTATAGAAACAGCTACCCAAGTATTCAGAAAGAGTCAAATGACTTCCATTAAATATATCTGACAATATATTGTCTTTTTCTTTCAACTGGTTTTAATTTTGTTTTGCTTTGTAATGGCTCTCTTGAATTCCTGGTCACTTGTTCATGCTTTAAAAATAGAAATTTAAAAAAAGAATGAATGAAAAACTAATTTTGCCTCAGAAAGTCTTGAGTTGTAGAGGATGGAAAGACACCAAAGACAAAGTTCAATTTGAAAACACAAATAAAACACTGTAAACACAGACACACTGTAAATATAAGGTTGAATTTGAAATAAATATGCTTTTCTAAAGCAGAATAGGTCTCACATGATATGGCTTGACATTATAGACAGCACTGTTTGTCACCATTAGCTAGTATAACAGGTCCTTAGTGAATATACTAAGTGGTGCTATGGTGGTGTCTGTCACCTTGCATAATACAGACCTACTGAGTCAGGCTTATCATCCTTATCATCTCTGAAAATCCCTCACAATGGATTTCACATCCTAGTCTAACCTTCCTACAAAACTTAGGCTTAGACTGGAAGTTCTTCAAATGTGTGGAGACACAAAAAGATATATATATATATCCCCCTTGTAACTTAGATTTTATGCTTGATCTCATTGAATTCAGAAAGGGATGTATTTGTCCAGATCCTCAATGTGTCAGTCAGTTCAGTGAGACATCTCAGACTGCCTCTGTAATTCACAGAGCAGAGCAAGGCAGCTACATGAATAGAAGAACTTTTCCATGGGTTGTTTGGTGCCCAGCATATGAAGAGAGGTAAGCCTAAGCCAACCAAAAGGCATGTTTTGGGTTGCTTCCTCAGACTAAAGCACCAGCTTGTGGCTTTGTCTCTCTTTAGAGCTGGAATTAATAGACAGAAATTCCTTTATGTGTTCAGGAGCCTGAAGAAAACCACATGATTGTCATTACAGCCTGGTGATAGACAGTGCTGACTGCAGTTCCTTGGTCTCACTTTTCTGGGCAATAATACCACCCAGAAGTGGATGCACAGTGGCATCACTGAGTTGCATTTTCTTTCTATTTCTCCTTCTAAAGAATAGACAGATTTTTAAGGCCTAATGGAAAGCAAAAAGCCTTGCATTTGGGTTCTGGAAATAAGCACACTCTCCTGGAATGACAAGTCCTGGATTCCTCCTGTCAATGCAGTTTTTCCCAAAGACTGCTTAATTCTAAAAATATAAACATCTCCCAAAGCAAAGAGCATGGACCATGACCCTGGTACAATTCAACCTACTGCTCTGTGGAGATCATGCAAAGATTTTTCTTTGTATTTTCTATATTGTCTGTATAGCAAAATAGTTGGCAAAATGATCTGAGACTAGTTAGAACTTGGTGATAGAAAAAAATATGCATTTCTTACCTTTGTGACATTTCCCCCACTGCTATTAAGAAAGCACATAAATCAGAGTGTCTTTTATGTCAAAACTGATCAAGTTGCTTTTGTTTTTAACTCCATATTTATTTCAGCTTCTCTTCCTAAAGTCAGCATTTACAACATGACTCAATCGCATATGCAGACAAACCTTGCTTGAAAAATTGGTCAAGGAATTGCCTTTAAGTTCAAAGTACAACGTCCACAGCTTCTTTTCTGGAAGTGTCTTCAGTGAAAATGCTACAATTATCAATAATAAAAAAGATTGAGTTTTGAGAACTTATGTGCAATCTCAAAGACAAGACTTTTTTGATTAGGAAAACTAAACAAAGCACGTAATATTTTATTTTGCCAAGTTATGACATATATCAGCACCTAAGTAATGTGTTTTTAAAAAAAAATAAAATACCAACACACTTACTTACACGTGCCAATCAAAGTATTAGGCTTATATTTGTATGGCTTCCATATTTTGAGATATGACAACATGACAATGTGAAAAATTAAATAAATCATTTACACTTCTAATGTATTGCATACATTTGTTTTTATCATACTAGTTCACTCACAAGCTGATATAGAAGCTGTTGTATTCTGCATTATCTGGAGAAGAACACAATAGCATTTGAAAGGACTAGCTTGTGCTGTACACATGCGAGAAGATGTGGTAATGCTAAGGATATTTCCACTCAAGGTGTCTTTTGGACACACTTTCTGCTCTAAGTTGCCTGTGATACCTGCTCAATAAAGCAAGCTTTTTTGGTTTGTTGGGGTTTTTTTGGAATTTGGTATTTATTTTTGCTACTTAATTTTTATTTTGGTATGGTTTTTCTCTTGAAGATCTACCCCAGGCACCTAAGTCTGGAAATCACTTCACAAGCTCAGTTTGCCAAAAAGTTTAATACTGATTAGTACCTGCCACCTGCCAGGAACCACTTGCTATGCAAGTAGTGAAACATTATCTAACTGATTGAGTTAAGCCCAGTTCATTTTCACTCTGATTTTTGTCTTGATAACGGTGTATAGAAATGTAAGTTAAACCCTTCAGGGGGTTAACCAGCTTGATAGTCCAGACAGTAACACACTGCCAGCTATTATTTCCTTATTCTCTTATTTCTATATTTTTTCTTCTTTTAATGGCAAGCAGATCTCTTAACCTTAAAAAATAGGAATGAAGTCATCCATGATGAAACTGAATGTTCTTGAACTTGCTTAAATAGCAAGAGACTTTTTTTAATCTTTAAAGTTTTGTAAATGTGCGTACTTTTGGATATATTTTCCTTAGTGCTTCTATGGCATTAACATTCATGTGAAGAAGATTGGAAAAGAACATTATAATTTGCAGCATTTATTTTCTATGTAATCTTTATTTCTACCAGCAAAAGAAATTCTCAAAAGGGGGTGAAAAAAGGCAAAAAAATAAAGCAATTAAACAGGGCTATCCCCTGCCCACCAGTGCACTCCAAAGTTGGCACTGTTCATTCTCAGAGTCTTACTTGGCAAGGATTGAAATTTGAAACCGTAGTCTAAGAGTTTGAAAGTAGATATGAAAAAAGCTTTTCATGACCTAGTTTGCTATAGAGAAGCTTTCACTACAAGCTAGTTAAAATTATGTCAAATTTTCCTACAGCTGGAATTACATAGCTGCCATCAAAGGGTGGAAGTTGCAGGATTCCTACTAGCGTCATATCAGGGGAATTTTTGGAAAAAAAGTCAAACTTTTTTCTCATGTGATGTGTTGACCCTGGCCATCAACTAAGCATTAATCAGTCATTTGCTCACCCCCCTAGTATGGATGCAGGAGAGAATAGGAATAGGAAAAGTGAGAAAAACTCATGGGTCAAGATAACGACACTTGAATACATGGAGGAAAACTGAGGAAAATAAATCCAAGTGATTCAAACGCAAGCATTCAATCCTCCCACTAGGAGACTGATGCCCAGCCAGTCTCCAAGCAACTGCTTCTTTGGAAGGACTAGAAAGAGATAGAATCTGCACCCAGAGTCTTAAATGAAAAATAAGGTTTCAGTGGAGATGCAGGTAGAGCCTTCTGAAAGGAAGACAAGCAGATGGAGTTTGATAAGGAAGAAGGGTAAGCAAGCAGAGGAATGTACAGAGACATGTGACATGATCATTGCAGAAAATGTCTTTTATTGCAGCATTCAGAATGGATCAGACATGATAATATGCATCAGGGACAAGAAGAAAAGATGCAAGATGGTTTGAATTTGAAGGAGTTTCATTCTTTAGCTGTGTGCTTTAGTTTAATTTAGTTTAGACAGGAATGTTCTTAAGCATATTTGTCTGAGAGATTAATATTTGGGCAAAGCCTAGGCAGAGAGGCCTACAGGAGGGTCTGAGTTAGAGGGGACTAGCAAGATACGGATCAGAAAAAAAATAAGCGGTGGAAATACTGTCAAACGAAGGTGTGGGGAGGGAGATGGTGAAACTACTTTAGCTTTCTCCTTGAGTGACTCCTGGTCTAGAGAGAAGCAGATCAGTCTAGAATACACATCTGGGAGTCAGTAAGAAAATAATTGTATTTGGTTTTGTGATGAGGTTGCAGAGAAATGAATCACAAGGGAGGATAAACAGAGAAGCTGGTCAAAGAAGATGCAGCAGAAGTACTGGTTCTGAGACTGGCTAACAGCCATCAATGGCTGTAATAAGAGCAGCTTTATTTTGTACAAAAGATAAAAGCAGATTTAGGAGGGATGTAGTGCATGTCTAACAGAGAGACTGTCAGCAGTTATAAACAACATGTTGAGTTTACTTAGAGAGGCAAACAATAAAAGAAAAAAGACAAATAGCTGAAGTATTAGCAGATGATGAGATCTGGAAATGTGTATCAAGTACAAAAGAATTTCACAACAAACTGTTCATCAGATAAATGGTAATTTCTAGTTTTCTCAAACTTAAACATATTTAAGCCTTTTAATACTCTGAAAAATTCTTCAGCCTATATATCCTTCATACCTATGCTCCTCTGCATCTTTCAACACTTCAAGCCCTTGAGTGCTTTCAGATCTGGCTAACACTTTTTACAATGAACCTGTGCAAAAGTAAAATTTTCAGTATGTCCATTGAACATATTCATGGAATTTTTTTATTATTATTTCACTATGTCTCACAACTCGAATATCACTCTCTTAATTACGAAAACATTAGCTTCATAGCTAGAAAATAGTGCTACTCAGGGAGAAGGTTTCTGCTTTCATAGTGAAATCTGAACTTTGTGAAAGATATTTGTCACTGAAAATGAATAAACATTTTTTTTACCAATTAAGCAAAAAATAAGTTATTAATAAGTATTCTCCCGCAATCACTTAGTCTAACAATTATATGCCCATTCTTGTAGTACTGTCTTCCAGGATAATATGGAAAACAGTGACATTTCAAAATTTGTAATTACTTTAGACTTTAGGGATTTCTTTTTAAAATACTTCTATTGTTCCTCATAGAGAAAGTATTTAGACACAGATTTTTTTTTCTTTTTTGTTAAACACTTAAAGCATTATTATTCCTAACTATAGTTTTAGTCATATAAAGATATCACAAAACCGCAGCTTCTAAGACATGTTGTTGTTACTGGCCTATTATGAGATGTTTAAGCAACAATTCTTCACATCCCTTCCCTAATTTTTCTTGTCACATTTGATAGTGATCAAGTTGCAGGAATGATTTTGCATGTGGATTCCTTCATCTTGGTGCCAGTACATATCCCTCTGAATTTGAGCCAAATGGAACAACTCTGCACTACATCCTCTGTGCTGGGTGAATCTGGGACAATCGTTGTCAGTAGTTGTGCTACACCACAGTCCGCCTGAAAAAATCTGGAGAAGGAGAGGAATGGCAACCAAGCCCAAGAAACCTCAATACCATTTACAAAAATTAAGTTACTGCCCCCAAAAAATGAGTTCACATTGAGCCAGTTAACCACACTTCTCGTATGCTCTTTTGAGAAAAAAAAAATTGACATCCTTCAGCACATCCTTGGCTCTGTATTTGCATTACCTTCTTTAGATATAGGAACATATCAGGGCCACATCCATTCATCTTATGAACACAGTGATTTGAGGATATGCTACTCTAACCCTGTTCAAAAGCACATGTGTCTCCGTGCCTGTCACCTTTCTAGTACACAAGGAACAATAAATTAGGTGGGATTTGATTTGCTTTTCAACAAACACAGCTATGCTAACCTAGCTGCAGTCCCTACTTCTCCTGGGGCAGACACGGAAGATGTCAATGAAGCTCTGCTTAAATTAGCAGTCTGGAGTTAGCCGTATTGATGGCCTCCTAGAAAACCATCTGCATAAAGAATAAATTTTTATTTTTAAAAAACAATCTGACATTGTTATAAACCTAAAAATGAGGTTAGGTCACAACCAGAGTAATTCCAAATCTGAAAGGGAAATGGTTGAAATTAGCGGACGAGAGAATAAAAGAATAATTCTCCAGAAGTGCACACCTCTGTCTACTCTAGACAAAATATTTTTGCAAACAGATACGTCTTTTCTCCATCACATCTTGGTAAGCATATGGGTACAACCTTTCATTATCATGAAAGATTCTGAATACAGCAAATCATAGTAACATGAGTTTATTTGCATTAATTACAAGAGGAAGTTGGTACTGGAAGAAAGAAACAAATCCATTTCTGAGGCCTCATTCAGCAAATAAATTACAGAAACCTTCTTCTTCTAAAGCAATGCAGTGGAACTGTAATTTATGTTACATGCTTTGAACAAATTGCATGCTAGAATCATTTCACAAAATTGCAATGTGCATTTAACTGTGAGGGACTTTAAAATTATAACAATAGAAATTAAGAGGTACTACTAAAACTTTCAATAAAAAAAAGTCTTTACTGGAATATACTGAATTAAAAACCACAATTGATGAGGGTGTTTCCAGGAAGCTTATATAAAACAAATATATTTAAATACTGATCTTCAATAGCTGCTGGTGCTATTGGGGCACTAATATAAGTTATACTCTTAAATGGGATTCTTTGGATTCATTTAGCAGCAATCCAAATGTACTATGCATCTTCATTTTCATACAAGATATATCTTCCTCTTAACCCAAGTCCTATTGTCCTGAAGTTGCAAAATGCATGAAATACTATACCATGCTTCAATTACAGAGTGAATTGGATATTATGCCAGGGAGTTTTTCACAAAGTGTCTGAAAGTGCTTGTCGAGGTGCAGGTTGAATCACCAAACGCTTCCTTCCAGCCCTGCTTGGAAGCCTTGGCTTACAAAGTATCTCCCTGGCTTGGGGTCACCCTCAGTGCAACAGCTCTTAGCATAACAAAAGGAGTCATGTAGCAGCCAACACAGATTTGTCAAGAACAGATTTCGTCAAACTAACCCAATTCTATTCCGTGACAGGATAACAGGACAGAGCAGCAGAGAAGCAGTAGTATCATATATCCCTGCTTTAATGGAGTTTTTGATACTCTCTCAGGTGTCATTCTCACAGCCACACCAAGGAGATATGGTCTTGGTGAAACTACTCTTGAATACAATCCTGCTGGATAAGTGTACCCAAAGACTATCTGGGAATAACTCTTTGCTGGGATGGAGGGATGTAACAGGTGGAGTTCACTACGGTTTTCCTTGGGCCACAGGCCAGGCCTGCTTGATATATTAAGTGCTATAACAAGGGCCAAGTCTATTAAATATACAGAATATGAAGCTGAAACTGCATTGGGAAACATTAAATATCACCAAGCTGGCAACAGCACTCTGGAGAAAACCATGCATTTTTCCAGTTAACCACAGCAGTCTTTGTGTACTTGTTTAAATTGCACTGGTCTCCAAATGTAGGCTGTCGTCCCTTGATGTTCTCTAGCAGAGAAGAAAAATGTAGAGATGAAATTATCTGTATTGATGTCTGTAGCTGTTGGACGGGAAACAGTAATCTAAAATTGAAGATAGATGTCAAGAAAACACTCTAGAGACATTAAAGATCTGGAGGAGATTGTCTAGAGCTTGCATCTCCTTCACTGGTTTCAGATGGCTGAACCTGGCAGGGTGGAGGTCCCAGCTGATCCCCCTGCTCTGGCTCCACAGAGGTGAGGATGCTCCAAGTCCCTTCCCTGAGCCCAGCAACCCGTCTAGCTGAGTGGGTGTTCATGGTAGGTGCACACACATACATGCAGAGGACAGACATGCTTGTCCACATGGATCTGCTGCTGTCAGAGCATGCTGCTGGTACCAGTGCCTGTAAAGGGCTCAGGTGGTCCCATCCTGCTCCTTCTTTCCTTCCCGGAGAGGACTGAAACTTGCAATAACGAAATACATAGACAAAAAATACATGTCTCTTTAGCAACTAACCTTTAATGCCCAGCCTATCTGGTTTCTGGCCCATGGATCTTTGAGTCCTTAAGAGCCCACTCCAGCCACCGGCACTCGGATCTCTTGTCAATGTAGTTTGCTAACATTCTCACATGCACAGAATAGAGAGTACATCCACTAAGGAAAATTTGATAAATGTCAAGAATGACATCATAATTGTCAGTTGCTGTTCAGGAGCATTAGACATTATCCTGGAGTCCACTTAAGGCCTCTTTACAGGCAATGTTATCAAACAACTTTACTAGGCAAGAAAATACAATTATAGCTTACCTCTAAGCTGTGTTTTTTCTTTCAAACCTTTTAAAGAAAGCAAAACATTATTAAAATCCCAGTCAATGTGGGTTTTTTTGGTTGCTTATCTTTGTGTGTGTGTTTACTTGTTTACTCGTGTTAGCTTTTGCGCCTTGTAAAAAGTGTTCCCTAAACTAAGTATAAAGATAAATCATAGATCTGTGGCAGTAATATCCTGATTCCCACATGCTGAATATGTAAATGGCAGACTCGCAGACTCGACTGATGAAAGGTGTTCCTGCCCACAGTAGAGGTGTTTGAACTAGATGATCTCTGAGGTCCCTTCCAAAACAGTCTTCGAGTCTATAAAGGTTGAATGGCTCCTGTCATTGCAGAGATTTTGTCTTCTGTGTCCTAAGAGTCACAAAAAGTGAGAGCAGAATGAAAACTTACAGCAGGAATCTGAAACTTAATGCCTCAATATTTGGTTTTGTCCCTTAAAATGTCAGTGAAAAAAATGTTTACAGTGAATTAAATAATCAGAACTGACTTGGTGGATAAATACAGGAAAAGCAAGCCCATCCTAAGTTTCAGACATTTTTACCCTAAGCCATAGCCTTTCCAAGTTAAAGGAAAAGCAATTATTTAAGTACTTTTTTTCCACATTTTGGAGTTTACCTATGCTTTTCAACTAGTGTCATAGTCTCCTATTATTTTATTGACAAGACACTTTGTCTTTCCTTGCTGACATCCTACTAGGGAGAAACAAAGGATTTATTTCCTTTTTCAATTTTCTAAGAATCTGTGTCTACAAACATTTCAGTCCCTACATACAGAATTTACTTGTTCATTCTAGGTGTGGAGAATTTCAGGACAGGCATATTTTGCTGAAAGGACAATGGCAAATGCCTGAATTAATGCTGGTGTAGCCATATTCCCCCCTGCAGTACTTGGGCGAGATGGACAGAATTCAGCTAGCTAGGCTGGTTACTAGAACAAGGTTGTAACAACCTGCACAAAGCTCAGTGGAGTTAGATCAGTGTTCATCTGAAAGCTTCCACATAAAGCTTTTTGCTCAGTATTTAAAAGTGACCTTTAAAAGGGAATTTCAAACATGCATGGTTTAGTTCAGGTAATACTATCACAGGCACTATACTTCATTTCTGGAAATCCCAACCAACACTAGTACTTAAATACCCTATTTTAATCCCCACAGAAATAATTTCTATGCTCCTGAATTACCACCTGCTGCAGACAGTAATGGTTTTCCAGTGAAACCTGGCAGGATTTCAGAGCCCTTCTCAGCTCATGTCACTTTTCAGATGCTGCTGGGTTACAGGCTCAGGGGCAGTGACAGCTCAGGCTGCCCAGCATGGATATGCTCCGACCACCTCTTACACGGATGTGATCTCAAATATGAAAAGGCTTTGGCAAAAGCAACCACAGGAATTGCCTGTGGTCAAAAGCCAAACTGAGGCCCTGCTAAGGAATGTTAGGTACTTGAGCAAGTAATTGCAAGGTGCTGGTGGGGGCATGTGTTACACCCACCTGCCTTAGTTCCACCCAGGGCTCTCATGGATCTACTGGCAGCTCAACTTCTGACTCTGTAAGCAATCGAAATAACAACCTGCACATGAGTAGCTTTTAATTTTTCTCAGAGAAGAGGAGAAAAATCAAAGTGTTGTCTCATGCACTGATCCTGCAGTTCAGGACATGATCTTTGATAATAAATATGCAACATAAATATGGCTTTCACCTCCCTTCAAACAGTAGTTCAGGGACCACCTACCACACAGCCAATGCCCTGGATAAATGAGATTCCTTCGTCATTCCATATTGTAGTCTGAGCTCTACTGGGAGTGCAGCTGAAAGAGCTTCTTGGTCTCTTGCTCCCACCCCTCCTCCACATCTATCAAACAGTCATATGGTTCCTGGTAGAAACCCAAAAGGAAATAAAGTCATATTTTTGATCAGAGCCAAAACATTGTTTTAGAATAACAGCTGTCAAAAGCTGGCCAAAAATCTTGACTTTAACGGTGTATAAAATTTCAGTCTTCAGTGTGTACAATGATTTGTAAAAGGGTCAGTGGCATTGTCTAGGATTATAAGGAAGCACTGCTGAAAGCGTTTAAAAGATCAGGGGGAAAAATGTTCCTTGTCAATCAGCTTTTCAAACATTCAACAATTTTTTCTCCTTTCGGTAGTAAACTGCTCTCAGCACAATAGTCTTCAGTCTACATGCAATTAAGGACAGGGCAGAACTAGGGAAACATGCTGCGCATCAGGCAAGAACTGGAAAGAAAAAAGATTTCAAGCTATGAGTTTTACTAAGGTACATTTCAGAATTGTTTTTTTTAAAAGACAATAAGGGCATTGTCTTTTCCTTCTCCCCCTCTGCAGATACTCTAGGCTATTCTCTTCTACTTTGTTCAAAAACATTACAAATCTACAGCATATTAAAGGAATCATTGTTAGGTTGTGGACCCTTAATTCTCTTTCCAGACGGATTTTCCCAACCATCACATGTGCCTGGCATTTTTTTCCTGATGTGATCTATATGAGTCCTTGCAAAGCTCCTAGCCAAATGACCAGCCTTCATTGGGGAGCAGCCACAGCTGCCTGGCCCTCACTGCAGAGACGTGCACTGGAGCATGGCTGGCACAGCTGTGCTGGGTTTATTCACTGGCAGACAGAGAAAGGAACCTTTCCGGCTGCAAAAGGGGAGGGAAGGGTCTATCATTGGATAGAGGTTAAGATCCAGAGAAAGCTGGGATTACCTCCATGTTTTGTTGGCTTGATTAGAGTCAGCAGCTTTTCATTTAGACTTAAAGACTGACTTCATTTCACTTAAAGACTGAAAGTGACTGGAAGAAGGTGGGGAATACGTGTACCCCAGTTTGACAAGAGCAAGGTTTGAACCATTGTTTTCGCAGTCTGCACCTACGACGTTTTCAGACTTATAAGCAAGTTTTCTGCTGACCATCTTGGGCTGCATATGACATACCATCCAACTTTTTTTCACTGTCCAATGAAAAATGTTTGCCTTAATATTATGCACTTGTTTTGGCTGGAGTGGGGTTAATCTTTACAGGGCTGTGTTTTGGGTTTGTGCTGAGTACAGTTACAGATAATATAGAGATGTTTCTGTTATTGCTGAGCAGAGCTTACACAGAGGCAAGGCCTTTCCTGCTGTTCATACTGCCGGGTTGGCAGGAAGGCTAGGGATGCATGGCAGGTTGGGAGGAGACGTAGCTGGGACAAGTGACCCCAGGTGACCACAGGGATATTCCAGACCATGAGCTATTGTGCTCAGTATATGAAATGAGAGGAAGAAATAGGAAGTGGGGGATATCTGGGGCCATGAGTTTTGCCTTCTCAAGCCCCCGCTTTGTGTGATAGGACCCTGCTCTCCTGGAGATAGCTGACCATCTGCCTGCCCGTGGAAGCAGTGAATTAATTCCTTATTTTGCTTTGCTTTCTGCACAGCTTTTTATTTCCCTGTTAAAGCGTCTTATCTCAACCCACAACTTTTCCCTTCTGATTCTCCTCCTGATCCTGCTGGTGAAGAAGAGAGTGAGTGAGTGGCTGTGTGGAGCTTGGTTGCTGGCTAGGGTTAAACCACAACATAGTGCCACAAAGCTATACAAACCACCCACAAAAGACCTGTCTTTAAGTTCTTGTGTCTCATCTATATCACTGTAGAATTTCTGCAGTTATACTTGGTAAAACACTGCAAAGGGCTTGTTTTTTTTTAATAGCAGTTTTGAGACTTTTTCCTAAATTGTCTCAGTCATATTATGAAACAAACTGTATTTGCAGTATGATTTTTTTTCTTAAAAAAAGGGGTTTTGCAGTGTAATTTTGTTCACAAATGCAAGTGAAAAATTTATACTGGCAACATTTTATAATGCAGGCCTGTCTGTGGTCATTTTCCCTCAGATGGGACAAACTGCAAGTTAATGTAGAAACTGCTAGTGCCACAAACTCAGGTTTGAGAACCTGAAAGTGAGGTTGAACTCATGTTTTCTAATGCTTAATCATCGACTTAGAACTGGAAGAAAAGATCCTCAAACATAAACCCCTTCACCTCTCCAACAGTAAAGTGAATGCGGTTGTCTTAAGTGGACTTTCTCAGCACGTAATTGCTCAACATTTGTAAACAAGCCAGTTGTTGCCATACAAGATGGAAGAGGCCACAGCTCTGTTAAATTCTTTCTGCTGTGATAAAAGGTTTTAACAAGGCAGTAAATTTGTTTCTGTCAGCTAATAATCCCAACCAGATACAATTTTTAACACACAGTTTTATTATATGTAAAGGATAGACCTCTTAAATTAGAAGGTGCCACTTTTACAGCCAATTATTAAAGGCAGTGTGATGGCTTTACTTCTTTGGAAGAGAGTGATTGGCTGTGACAATTGATAATATGGTTTTTATATTTCTCATCTTTTATAGAAGTTTAGAAAGTAAAACTTTCTCAGGCAGCAACATGCAAAAAAATCAAATATTATTAGAAGTTATTGCAGAAGACCTAGCTGGACAGAAAAGCATTTCTTTTTCCTAATAAAACAATGGGATTAAAAATCTCTTCAATTTTTCATCCCCAATTTTCCACCGCAGTTTTTCATTAAAGATGATTTCTTGTCCTTTCAATAAAAAAATATTCAGAAGCAATAAAAATTTTACAGATGTATTATCTGGTGAAAAAAAAAAAATTTTTTAAAAATTCACTCTAAATTAAAAAAACCTAAAACATGAGTCTGGTAAATAAATAGGTGTTAAATAACAGTTACATAAGGCATTTGGTAGATAAACTCTTTTTTGACACATCTAACTTAAATTAAGAATATGAGGTCTTAGTCCCTGTAAAATTAATCTACAATCACTTTTTTGTTTTGTTTTGTTTTTGTTTGGTTTGGTTTTCTTTCACTTTGATGGACTTTGCTAAAACAATCATGTTTAAAAAGTGGACTAATCTTTTTGGCCTAGCAAATAATTGTAACAGCCTGCTTGCAAATTGCCTGAGTGAACTAAATCCAAGTTAAGTTCAGAGAAATAAAACATTATGATAAAAGTTTGCCAATACCTTTATCGCCCAAAGGCTGGTTGTACAGTAAACAGGCTGTTATTGCAAATGCTGCACTGAAGATTCAGGTGTCATTCCAACATCTGTGGCCAAACTCCTATGGGGTAGACAGGACAGATGGGGAATTCATGAAAACTCTTGGATTTCTCTCTATTGTGGTCAGTGATTAATTGGGTAACACCATCAGTGTCAAAGCCCAGGAACTGGGAAGAGGATTGTGAGACGAGGAGAGCATCATGTACTTTTAGTACCTACATGGAGTGAAACACTCCCTATCTGTCCAACTACGTGCTATTTTTCAGAGTACTTGTCATCTAATATTCTGCCTTTGTTATGTCAATAGCATATTTCAAGAGGAGTATAACAAAACAAGAAAAAAAGAGCGGACACTATTATCAGCATTAGGGCAAAAGTTAGAAGTAGATATAAGGTCAGGGGGACAATATCTTCTTTAGATGGGTTTGGTGACAGATAAAATTCTACACTTCTGAGCTTGTGTCCCAAGATTTAATGCATTCTAGTGGCAATGCAGCCTTAAGGACTCTCTGCTGCTCAATTTCATTACCCAGAATGCTATAGTAAGTATTAAGAATAAGTTGAAAGGGAAAAAAACTCTTTTTGGCTCAAAAATATTTCACTGAATTTATGTCTGCAATGCTGAAAAGGAAGCAAAAACGATGACAGGAAACCAGAAAAGAGGGAGAAAAGAAGATGAATGTTTGGACAGACCTTACTCAAGCTCTGCCCTTTCTGCCATCGAGTGAAAACCTCTAAGGTCTCTGACAACAGTATTGGCATTAATACTTGAAATCAGGTAAATGAGGTCTTTTAAAAATGTTAGCTAAATTGAATTTACCTATATCTCTGTGAATCTAACAGGAACCATTTAAGACCTTTAAAATATTGTTACTTAAATATATTTCAAACTCAATACACAGCATAAAAGGGCTTTCTTTCTCAAGATTAGGTGCCTTAATGCAAGCCATTTTAAGTCACCTGTAATTCAGCTGGTGGAATACCTTGTGTAGCTTTCAGAGGTCTTGAATTTATTGTCAACTCTTTGTGGATTAAAGTCTACAAAGCAGAGTAAACCACTGGGAAATATTGTTAATATTTTACATCTGGGGTAACACATTTCAGTTGTTCATCCTTTCTGAAATAAGGCAAATAAAATTGTGTTTCCTCATGGTTCCCCCTGTGTTTGAAAGGCTTGAAACAATTAAACTGAGGTCTCAAAGACACTATTACTCATATGACTATTGTCTCAACACTGCTCTTTGTAAATCTTAAAATGTAGTTCAGTTAAATATACTTAAATTGACTTCCATACAACAGAAGAGGTATGGCTGATATAGAAAAAGGTATTTGTACCTTTTTGTTGATGTGTATTCTTTTAGTGAATTTATTTGTTTATTTCCAAATCCACATGTTTATATAAAGGCTATGAACAGATGAACTCATTATTCACAGAAAAAACCTGCAGATGAATTGCTCTACAAAACACACCAGTAAACATTATAAAAGGTAAGATTCCTAAAGTTGCACTCCTAAATCCAGATATGTGGTCTGGTTTGCAACAGAAGGTTTAGGGTGTTAAATATCTTTTATTTCCTAATCATGGCCTAAATTTATTTCTGAAGTTAGGTATGAACAGTTTTGCTTTATTGTGTTTTTTTTTTTTCCAAGTTGATAACCATTTTTTTCCATTTGCCTCAAAAGCCTCATGAAAAAGAAACCAGTCCTTACAAAAAAATTGGTCTGCTCTAATAATAAAATAAAATTCTGTCTGGATTAATTTTAAAGGCCTTGAACAGTACAAGAAGCAGGATCTGAAAATCAAGAGAAAATTAAATACAACTGTCATGCCAAATTCCAGCATCTTGTTGCCACTCACAGCATACATGAATTTCATTATTAGAGATTTCGCTACAAGTAGGATAGTTTTGGTAGGCCTAATGGAGTTGCCTACATTTTCTAGTACGTTGTAGTAAACTACAGATTCTTATTAGAATCATAGAATCAAATAATTTGGAAAACACCTGCCCTAGGGTGACTTTATGATGCATGCATCCCGAATCATCTGTTCTGCTTATGCTGGATGTTGAGTTCTGTGGTTTTAAAACTAGATCTGGGAGCAAAGGGGAGGAGAAATGGTGGTGTGTCTGAGGCAACTGTATTCAAAAATACAGAAGTAAGAGCTTCAGCTCTCTCTCCCCTGGACTGTGGTGTCTGCAGCACGGACAGCGGGAGAGAGCTCTCCTTTGCTTTTAGTTAGTTTTTTAGTAGCTGAGGCAGAGAAGTTCCCTGGACAGTGGCTTTTCTTCTTGGAGCTGATCAGCCCTGCTCTGGACCAAAAACCCAGAAAAACACCAGGAGCTCGCACCTGTGGCCAACTGGTACCTGGTACTTGGGATTTTCCAACACAGGAGGGACTGATGAGAGACCGAGCGAGCTGAGCTACAGCCCAGGACAAGGACTCTCTGTCTGAATTTGCCATCTCTTTAGAACAACAAGAGGTTCCACTGTTTAATATCATTCATTCTCTCCTGTTCGTGAATACTTTGCTTGTTAAATGAACAGTTTTTTCCACTTTTCTGGAAGGAAATTTTTCCCAAACCAGTTGGGGGAGGGGCTGCTTGAATTTGGTTTCTAGAGGGGACCCGTATGGATATTTCCTCCCTAAATTTGCCCTACACCAGGATAACACCCTGATGACCAACAATTAACCCGACACTACCAAGTCCAACATTAAATCATGTCCCTAAGAACCACATCTACATGTCTTTTAAATACCTCCAGGGATGATGACTCCACTACTTCCCTGGGCAACCTGTTCCAATGCTTGACAAACCTGTTGGTGAATTATAGGACAGTAGCCCACAGCTGTAGAATTGAGGCCCTGGTTTCACAAAACTTTTTGTACATTATGAATTTTCAAGATTGAAAAAAAAATATTACCTTGATACCAAGTAAACAGACTTCTGTGCTTTAGGTCAAATTTCAGCTGAGGTACTGACAATTTCCAAGGCAGATGATCACAAGTAGCCACGAAATATACCCACTTACTAGCAAATATCAAGTGCTAGAGTACTCACTTCTCTTTTGTGGGGTTCTAACCCTCACCCAGAAGCAAGATGAGTGTCAGCACCACTGCTTCCTGATAAAGACTAGTCTAAGCTCAAGAGGTGTACAAGCATTCTCTTCAATTCCTCTAGGTGATCATGTTCCAAGGAATCCAGACCAATTCAAGGGAAATAAAGAAGATGAGAATAGGGTTATGCAGAGGTAAATATAAAGAGGTAGTCTGATTAAAAAAACAAATCAAAATCCTATCTCCTCTAAGAAAATAGCATAAATAGTGAATTGGCATTCATTATTTGTAAAAAAAAAGACCTGTGCATCGGACCAAGGGCATGTTTTGATTTGTACACCGTGAAATGGAGAGGTCAGAATACAGGGAGTTGGGAAGATGTGGGGAACTCTGCAGAGACTGCAGGCAGAGAGCAAGGAGTGCCCTGGCAGAGAAGATAATTGTTTGCTTCCTTGCCTGCTAAAAATGAGCTTCTGAAACAAAACATGAGCTGTCTGAAAATGTGAGGCCAACACGATCTAAGTAGAATATCAAATTCAGGAGATGTGGAAAAAAATCTTATGAGATAACATGTTTCAAGCACTTGAGAAATTTTCTTTTTGGTTTGGAATTGTTTTAAGAAGTTCCATAGAAGAGTGTAAAGTAAAACAGATTTCTGAAATATATAGTATGTTCCTTTGCTTTACATGAAAGACCATTGCCTGTGGGTCTCTGGTCTCCTAAGGAAGTGGGACAAATCTCACTTTAGGGGAACTCTCTTTTCTAATTCCAAGAAAGAGAATCATTAAAAACATAGCCTGGCTACTCGGGCCCCTTAAGAGTAGACCAGACAGGCTGTTGATTTTACAGCTTCAGTTTCAGGTCAGATGCCTGGGTTTGAACAAGATCATTAAAAAGCCACACTGCGCCATTTGCAGGATCTAAGAAGAATGACTCCTAGAAGCAGCGTGTAAAGGGCCACATGGGGCAAGGCTAGTACAGGTTTGTTTGGGATCCTAGTAGGTACTCCAGGTTCATCCCACATTCTGACTGCATATTTCAGCACCTATTTCACAGAATATGGGATAGGTTGAGTTGGAAGGGACATTTTAAAAGTCATCTAGTCCTCCCTGCAATGAATGTGGCATATGCTTTTTATCCAAAGACTGCTTAATGAAAAATTCATGGGAACATGGACGAAGGTGCAGTGCCAGGAGAACACCTTTCACACTAGACAGGGAAGAAACAGGCCTCTGCTTACTTTGCTAGCTTGCTCTGTATGCCATGAATCTTACATTTCTGACTGCAGAATGGTCTAGACTTTTTTTTTTTTTTGGTAGCCTTGCTTGTAGGTTTCCAATGTGATCTTAAATGAAGTTGAAAGAGAGAATCAGAACTACCTCTTAAATGTCCTGTAACTTTCTTGTCCATTATCTGGAGTACAACTAAGCCAATTTATTGCTACTCAAAGATAAAGATTATATTTTTTTCTCTCAGCTGTGCTTTATTTCCAGCTCCAATCATCACATAGAACATATTCAGAACAAATGTAACTGATGCCCTGCATGCACACAGTATCTTCCTCTGAGATGTTGTTGAAGTTGAGCTTTTATCTGTCAGTTTTCATCTATTATTTGGTAGTTAGGAGAGACACATGCAGGATTTCTTGTATGAATTATTGAATTTGTATTGGGTGAGTACTATAACTGCATGTTGGAGATGTGAAATAGGCTAGAGTTATCACTGCTGGCTTTCCTCAGCAGATGTGCAGTCTCATAACAGGCATATTTAGATTTTGACACTTCGGCCAAATTTGTTGCTTTTTTGTAGGGTTTAATAACTATTATTTGGTTTGTAAAATGATTAGAAGCTTCCATAGTGTGTTGAAGTTGGGAGCTCTTCTCTCTAAAATTAAACAGTCATAAAATCTAAAATCAGAGAGATTTTTGGGCCTGGAAATGAATAGATATTTTCATCAAGTCTGTTTAAAAGGAAGAACAGGAAAAGAAAACTCGTGCTGTCCAGTTTTCCTTTCTATCCCAAACTCTCATTACCTACAGAGCAATACTGCTTAAGCTTGTGAGCTCAAAGAGAGTTTCCAGTCTGGTTTTGGCAGATCTGGCATAAAATACTCTGCATCTTACTCCCCGACCATGCTTGGAAAAGGTAGGTGAATACTTTGTAAGCCGAGAAGCCAGGAAGGCTGACATAACAGAGTTCTTCTGTGATTTCCTGGCAGTACTGATGAAAACAGGTTTTGCACCTAAGAGGTTCATAGAAATTGGTGCCATGCACAAAACAAACCCACTGCCATGGACCTCGTGGGGATGCTCGAACCTCCAGAGTGCCATACAGTGCCATACAAACATGGCTGTGTGTCTTTTGGCAGAGAGCTGTTTTAAGCCAAATCAATTCAGAAAGCTCCTTAAGTGAGACGTGGCATGTCTACTACAGTGCAGACGTGCCCTAAAGGAAAAAGTGCTGCACTAGAAAGATAAAAATGTGGAAACAGGAGAAGACTAGAGTTCTTGGGTTCAACCAAGTCTGCCGTAACTAAACCACCAGTAGAGTCAATTTAACTCTTCAAGGGCCAGATATCCCTAAGATTCAACATATTCCTGTAAAGTATGACCATTTAATTCTCTTGATATTACTAATACAAACATTTTCATGAGGTCTACTAGTGTATTTATTTATTTATTTATTTATTTACGTCTTTTAGAACGGGACAGTTCAGGTGCTAGAGCTGTGCTGTGCCATATGAAAACAAATGATAGACTATTCCTGTGAAGTAAAAGAGTTTAATTTGAGGAATTAATAACTGGCTATCAGATGATTAAGATGACTTCTCCAGTCACAGCAGGACCAGATGTGTCTTTATCAACACTCCTTTGACAGTTCTTTCCTTTTATTGAGTATTTTTTTTGTTTTTTCTTTGTAAATATGGACATAGCTCCTTGTCATCCCACTGAGGAATGAAAATTAATTTTGAAACCTTTAGAATTTTCAGGAAATGAATGTCTTGATTTTGGCCTCCTCTTTTCTTCCAGTCTCTGTTGGAAAGCTATACCTATCTTTTCCTATTAACAATGCTATCAATACCAGAAAAAGTCTAGAAAACTGCATTCTAATTCAAGCTGATATTTTGGCATGTATATTTTTCTATTCTGCATATATTTTCTGTCTCTTTCAAGTCATAGGGGCCCAAGATTGGTTCTAGAGAAAAGGTAAAGAAAAGCTTATGGACTGAGTGAACAGTCCTTGAACACAGATGTCAGGAGGGAGAAAAACACATATGTTTAAATGTTTTCCTGGACATTGATACAACTACACATAACTGAAAGGAGGAATTTCATGATGGTAGGGGGATTTATACGAGTTCTAGTCCCAGTATATATTAAAAAAGGCTAATACTGGTCAAAAGTATATTCTCTTAATTAATGTGCATTTCAAGATAGACAAGTTTCAATCCTATTTGATATTATTATGATTAATTTGATCTTTCAGGCCAGGCTACAAGGAAAAAAGTGACTACTTGGATTGCAAAGGCCTCCTTAAAAAATGCTCCTTCAGGATGCACGCGAACTAAGGGAGAGCACTTACGAAAATAAGACAAAAAGTCACACTTTTACCAGAAAGGGATAGCTTCTTCTGACCTGCTCTGTGTACTGAATCACTTCATGGGATCTACTGTTGCCAGATTTTGTTCACATGCTCATTAAATGAACATGTTTTGTCGTGCATTAATATTTTAAGCTAACATTTGCTCTGCTGCAAGAGCCATGCAGTCAGTGTTGCTTTCTTGTAGCCTCACCTAAGGCTGCCTATCCAACAATACTATGGATCTCCAATTTTTTTTTCCTAACTGAAATTCACAGGGTGGGCTTTTGGAGCCATAATAGACTGAGCAGTAACGCTCTGGTCTTTTGCTCAACAGGAATACATTTTTTCATAGCTGGAACCTGTCATTGTTGAGAAGGGAAATTTGCTATTATGCATGAGCAGTGATTTTGAAAAAACATTATTTTTATGAGATGTATTTGATCTTTGTGTGTGCATCTACTACAACTGCAGCATTTTATTCAGGCTCAAAGAAATAATTCTGACCTATTTTTTTCTCAACCTGTGAAATTTTTTTTTCAGAACATTCAGCTTGGAATAAAAGCTTTACAATAGTTAAGAACCAAGTTGGAAGCTGAAACAGCCTTATACTTGGACGTCATCAACTGTAATATGTAGGGGAAAAAAGAAATTCCAGCTGTCTAACAGATTTTGGGGGGAAAACAGATAATGAGAGCTAATGAGGCACTGAAAGATAATCTGGAACATTGGTTTATCTTTCTATGAAGAACAAGACTTTAATCTAGCCAATAGGATACATCTGAGATATTTTGACGTATAGTTAGCTAATTAATACAAAATAATAGTAATAGCAAATTCATTAATAAACAGTAATATGTCATATTCTCCAGGGGTTGCATTGTAGCTGCCAATTAACAGTGCACATATAATAATGCTATCTCTAATCTGTGGTTGTCTCTGAGTACTTTGTCACCATGGTGGACTGGTGTTCAGTTTTGTTCTTTGTACTGTAATCAGATGTAATGGTAGCAATTATTCTTTTCAGCTGCAAGAATTGTAAATGAAACAGTATTAATACCTAGGAAAAGTTCACAGCAAAGCTGGGTTTACACATATAATTCAAGGATAGTCTTACATTCGGGGCTCTCCAAAAAAGAAAATCAGTTTTCAATAAAAGGACAAGTGACTCAACAGGACTGAAACTTTTACTTTAACAGTGAATAAGAAAAGAGAAAAGGAGCAAAAAACCAAGCATTCTTCTGAACCACCGGAGCTTGTGTACGTGAGTATGTCATGATTCTAAAGACCCTTTCTTTTTACTATATTTGGCAGAAATGCTGTGGGTTCATATGACCTTTTACATACTCATATGGAGAAAGATGAGTTCCTGCAAACAAAACAAACGCGTTCTCAATGAAATTAAAAGGAGAGACCGTCAATTCTGAGAAATCCCAGTCCAATGTTTGCTCATCTGGAAAAAATCTAGACATCAAATTTTTTGATTAATAGTATTTTTTTAATATATATTAGAAAAATTAATATTTTTCATGTTATAGGAGAAGGCAGTTGTTAAAAACAAGACTTAATACTACTTTATTGCAGAAAGCAAAAGAGGCCAAGTGGGACTCTGGGATCAGCACAAAACATTTTCCATGAAAGTCCATCTGAACTTTTTAATAAAATCATGTTATAGATATCTGTTAGCCTTTTTGTTTTTTCTGTCACTTGTGTGGTAAAATGCAACCCTGCCATAAGTCCGGTTAATTTAAAGGTGTTCCATTAGGATGGACTGCTTTGCTTTTAGCTAATTTGGGATTTATTAAAGAGGGACAAGACGAAGGACTGGCCAGTGTTAAATTTCCTAAATTACAGTTGTGTTCAAGATTTGTTTTGATCGCAAATTATTCCAATACACCATTATTCCTTTCAAGTAGATTGAACTACTTGTGTGGTTTAGTGAATCTTAGAGATTTTTTTCTTTTAGAAAGAGTAAGTATAGTATCTTCAAAGCCCTTTCATTATTTAGAAAGGATGTACCTAGTCTTAAGATATTGGCAAAGGCAGGCCCCAAAAAGAGCAATTTCTGTGCTCATGTCTGTAAATCTCTTATCAGAGGACACCAAGTCAACACTTTTACTGGGTCCCTTTATCTCTGAACACATTTACTACCTATGAGCTTTGTTTCATTCTGCTTGAATAAATAGGACTCTTCACTCTCATGCTCAAACACACTAATCTGTAATTGAGCACCCAGAACTGCTACATCAGCTTTGAAGGGAACCTCTGACACAATGGTATATCTCATATATTACTGTACTATGGGTTGTGGGCCCTGTAATTGGAGCTATTAGTTCTGAAAAACTGTGTCATTTTTTTCTTAATTTATATTAAGTCCTTGAAGTTTGTCAGCTTCAGAGACACCAAATAACCTCATAGTTAGTATTTCACATGGACAGAAACATGGAAAAAATGTATGTCTACATTTGCTGCAGTTTCATCAGTGCACGACAATAAGTGCATTTAAGGAATTTAAGTTTGTCTATTTAAAGTTGTAAAGCAAACTTCCCAAAACACAGGCATTGCAAGTGATCATATGAACGGGTTTCTCTCTTAAACTTAGATTTGATGTTCATTTAAACAAATCTCACTAATCTTTCGGAAACATCAAATGAGTTAGCAAGGGTCGCTAAAATTCAATGCCAAGGGGCTTCTGGTAGAAAAGGTGAATGCATCTCTAGTACAGAGGTGTTTTACTAGTCCATGCTGGTTTGGTTACCAGACGGAATTAAGTCTGAGTGACAGTCTGCCCATTCATTCAACTTTTGAACTCCCAGGAATCCTATGTTTTATTTAACTATACATAAAAACTACAACAGGACTGCAACAGAGACAAGCAAGACAGTCTGTATATTGCACGGCAAGATTTGGTGCTACAAAGAGAATGACTGTAAAATACTTACCCAAATGTACAATATCATGAAGCAAATCTGTTTCCTTATCTTCCTTTCAGTCAAATTGTTAAGACCCTGGGATACACGGAATGTCTTTACCTGTATTAAGTTCCTAAAAAATCTAACATGATCTAAAGCTGTGATTCATACGTAGATTTTCCAGACTTTGTTTTAATAGCCGTTTCTCCCTCTGTCCCATGTTTCTGGGAGAGGAAATCACATGCTCCAATTTTACTTTCACTGCACAAAGGAGTGGAGAAAGGCCAAAACTGAGGTTCTTTCATTGACATTCTTGTTTGAACCAATTTGGATTTTACATCTGAAGGATGGAATTTTGTGGCTAGTTTTGATGTTTGCTCATTTCAGTCGCTTTCCCCCAACTGCTAGCTGCTCAATAGCTTGCTGAGGATCTGGAATCACAGCCGAGATTAAATATCTTTGTATCTTGCTGCTACATACATCCTCTCATCCACACAACTTGAGCATGTCTTGAAAACCAAATGCATTATTTTGCAGTGTGCCAAAAAGAATCGGTGCTTGGCAAGTTTCAGCATCCTTTTTTTCATACCTGATCCTGGCATGCTTAAAACCCTGGAAAGTCACAATTTACATTCCACATAGGAGTCCTGGATGACTGAGCAGCTGAGCCATACAACAGGATATCCAGCTATTGAGTGCTGCTGTCACAGGTGGCCAGCAGTGCAGCTGCAAAGAGCTTCCTGCCAGGAGGGCAGAGTGGGTCCACAGGAAGAAATGTTCCTTTCCTCTTCCAATCTGTTTTCAACTATAAAGGAAGGCCAAGGCTCACACTCCTACAGTGGGTATGCCTACGCAGCACTTTTCAGCCAGAGCAGAATCTCAGCTAACTTTTCTAACAATAACTGCATGAAGCGGAGCAGACTGTTCACGGGGCTTCAAACAGTGGGGAGCCCTACCTGTACCACAGAGAGGCTCTTGAGAAACATTTCATCTTGATTCTATTACTGCTGGGCATAATTGTATCATCATTTTATAGCTCACTTAGGAGCAGTCAGTGATGTGCAAAAACAGGACAACAAAAGGAGAAACTACCTTCCTCTGGAGATACCACAAGTAGGCAATTCACATGTTTCCTCTTTCGTCCCACAATCAGCCATAAAAACATTTAAAAGAGCAAAATTGCTTCCAATCAGTCGTGGACTTTTACTGTAAAAAAGAAAGGAGGCAGATGACTTCTGTCTGTGAATTTTACAAGCTAACACTGCAAATCCTGTGCACTAAAATCCTGGTTAAGTAAAGGCAATGAAAAAGGAAGAATGTGTTTCTTCATAGCAGTGTTAACAGGAAACATGCATAAATAAGTTCACTGTGTTCTGAGGAAACCTGAGCTTCTTCCTAAGAAACTCTTGTGCTGGAGAAGCACCAAGAACAGAGACTGTGTAAGGAAGGGCAGGTTTCTGAATACTGTTAGTAAGGTTAAACATTTATTGAGAGTAAAGGAGAACGGACAGTTAAACAAAAGTCAGACAAGAAATTGAACATTTTCAGTGAATATATGTAGGGCTCATCCACCTAAAATGAAGAACAATTGTAAATTTCTTCAAAACTGAGACATTGATGCCAGTCTGAAAGGCCAGTGCGATTAGAGAAAAAAAAAATTGACTGATCTCAGGAGATTTCCTAGCTCTCATCCTACAAGCTTATGTGCTGCTGAAGGCATAGACTCGTATCCCTAAGAGGTCCTGTAGTCTGCTGTACTCATAAGTGCCTACCCTGTTCCAGACTAAACTTCAATTTTTAGGCTGTGGATCTGGGACTCTTAAACTTATACTGCAAAAATTTTTTGTTCTCCAAAAGGTGAATTATCTGTACCCCAAAATAGCTCATATTAATCTGCCAGGGTACTTGAAAAAGTGACACACAGTCATTATTTCTAAAAAGGCTGTAATTAAGACCAGTTATTCCAAGAGACCATCTGGGAACACGAAAAATATCTTAATGGACTTACTGAGCACAATCAATTTCTTTTGTGATTAAAGAGTTCCCTTCTCAACATTTATCACATTCATCATTGGAAAATTCAAAATATGCTTCCTGGTGAGGGCAGACTCCTAAAGCACTCAAGGAACTGAAAATGACACAAACCTGGATAGTCTTACCTTACTATACAGACAGAAAACTGTCTGCTAAAAAACTGATTTAAATAAATAAATTGCCAAATGTTTTGACTTGGTTGCTCTGAAAATTTTATTTTTTAAGGGTGGATGCCAAGAGCCCAAGTGTAAGATGAATTACACTATGCAATTTACTGTGTAAACACTATCGGTAGCAGAGGAATTACTTTTCAATTAATATTAATGTACCTGAGAGAAAGATCTAAACCTCAGAAGTCCAGCATAAGGTAAGAGTGTCCATTAATACAATGAATAAGACTAATTCCTACATTCTTCAGTGCTCTCTCTACTGCAATTTTACAGAACAATGTTCCCTAATAATGATTATTAACTTGAAACTCCTTTAAAATACAGTCTCCCACTTTCTCTGAGAAATAAGTAAAGTTACTGACTTTCCCTTTGATTTGATAACTACTAAGTACCTTCCAGCTATATCTTCATCTTGTCATATCCAAATTAGCACTGTAAGTCGGAGAGTTATCTGTTCCTTTTCTCATCTTCACATCTTAGATGTCAGACAAGTAGATGAGGAAAACAGGCTATTACTATGAAATTTCACATCTTAAAAGCAGTTGGGTTCTAGCTGACCTTTTTTAGCCCTGGAAATCTATGCAAACCTCAAAATACAATGAAATTCAATTCTGCAAATTAATGTTGAAATTGTGAGACAGTACCTGTCTGCAAAGACTCAGGCTGGGGGCAGGTCTGTGGTTATTCACTGAATTAGTTATTCACTCAGTTCAGCCTAGCATCAAAGCATGTGCTTCAGTTCCACTGGCATCAGATAGTATTACACTGGGTTTAAAGCATGCTTCAGAGGTGGAAAAACTTCCTCCAAATTGAACCACAACTATCAGGTTAGACATTCATAATCCACTTTGATTTAACTATGAAGTTGTTGAAATTGGTCCACAGTACCAATCCATTTACCTATGCATTTTTCCAGATTTTCAAGCTACTGATCCACAGTACCCATGCATTTTTCAGATTTGCAACCTTGCTGTTTCCTTAGTGATGTAAAATGACAGTGAACAGCCAGACAACACCTGAGTGTCTGGCATAGCCAGTTTTGTCCTCATTGTTGTTTTTTCATGACCAAGCACAAATTTTAAGAACAGTTTTAAAATCAGTCTTCAGTAGACATTGGATTATATTTTTATATTGGGAAAGAAGATTTCACAGTGTTCTTTATTCTTTTGCCTTCTTCTCTTACCTCTTTTTTCTTCTAGAAACCAACAGTATTTTAGTAGTAGAACAGATAATTCTTGCTCAATAAGGAAAACAAAGAAGAATGATGAGGATGTTTTCTTTTGTGTGAAAAATTGGTAATGGTCATTAGTTTAGTCAAGGTGCACTGAGCACACTAGAGCATGATAAATGCAAACATATGCAACCTAGTTCACCATTCTGTGACTCTTAGTCATCACATAAATTATTTGGAGGAAAAGGCTTCACAGATATCCAATGTATTTCATAATAAGAAACTGGATCAACAAACACATGAAACATTGTAAGTCTAGCATCTCAAAGCTCCCCAAATTTTGTAGGCCAAATTAATCCACTCCATAAATACTATTAAATGATTCTACTATATCACCAGAAAAATGATCTTCCTTATAATTTTTTTGCAGTTTTATTCACTTGGTGCAAATCAAGAAAAAAAACCTAGTATGGTAATTATTAATATTCTCTAAGACATAACCATGAACCTCTTTTGCAGATTTAATTAACCTTCAGCATCACTTTGGAAAGATAGGAGAATATAATGACTCCCTGAAATCATCTTCTCAGTAAGTCTACTGGGAATTAACAAAGCCTGCTCAACTGAAAATATTAGAGTTGGCAGCCTATCAGCACTGCTTGATCTTTAGGTTGATGGACAATTTGCCTAATAAAGCCCTTTGTTTCATTTCAGAAAAAAATATAGACATTTGATTGAAGGCATTTTCTTGTCTACATACAAATTATGAGTTCAACATATAGACTGATAGAGTGAATATTGTCCATTGACCCCTATGCCTATCAACTGTGGAAACTGATGCTGATGCTAGCAACTAAAAACACACTAATGATGCCCATCAAAAATGTGAAAACCTGAAGATTTTTCATTTTTTGATGAGACTCAAAATGCAGATAAATTATTCAAACATTTTAATTACTTTTTTTTTCTTGATACTTCAAATTTAACCCTTATAAATCTGGACACAATGCACTTAACTGAATCAGAATTACAGGATTATCTCTGGTAACATGTTCTGGGCCAGTGGGAGTTGAGTTTTGCCAGCTGGCCTTACTGTTAGGATTAATTCCAAACCCGAGTGACACGATGTGTTCTGTATGTATTTAGAAAAGTCTGGCTAAAAAGCCTGATTAAACTGGTAGTCCACATAGACTAGACAATGGCCCATCAAGTTGAAGGATACTGCTTGCTCATGAACTCTATGATTTATTTTTCCCTCAGTGTGGAAACTGTCATGAAAGGCAACGTGCAGTGAAATACGCCCTGCAGAAACAGTTTCTTGTGTCCACACTTCTGAACAGTCTTTTACAGTGATCTCAGTAGCCTTTGGAATGTCAGATGGATACCATTTTCCTATGATAGAAAGAGGGATATTACAATTTACCTTAACAGGTTTCAATCATTTTAATTTTTGTGCAATGCTTTGCCCTAAGAACTTTACCTTGAAAAGTGTCCAGATTTGGCTCTTTCAGTACATATTTAACTATTCTTAGCTTTCCAGATTGCCTGACATTTTTCATCAAGAGTTGCAAAAACCTGCAGTCGGTATCATTATGTTACTTTTTATTAGTTTTATTCACCAAATTTTAGCAGGGAAACAGGCACCATGTATCACTTCCAGTAACCAAATGACAATCAAATGAACGATCAGCTTAGTGCTGGAACACAATATCCAATTGAGCACCAATTGAACACCAGATCCAATTGAGTTTTTAAATTCCTGAGAACAGCGTAAGGCAATTCTTCCCCTGAGGGTCTAAGAAAATAAAACGTGTGTGAGGAAATGCTGTAATAAACTGGTAATATATTTCCATAGGGGTTATATAGGAATTTTCCATACATCCTCCTAGGATGGCAGTAAACCAGACTCAAGAGCAGAATGTAAGCCATTTCCATAGTGAAAAAAAAAGAATTAGCTGCAGAGCGAGGACAGAGGCCCAAGCTCCAGGGTTGATTTTCTGTTGAGAGATTCTGTCAGTTGTGCCCAGGGAGCTGCCCAGGTTGAATGACTGGTGTTGGCACAGAAGGAAGTTTAGAGCTGTATCAGTCTGGTGGCTGATTGATGGGCATTTACTCATCTCACTCTCAGAGAATATAGTGCAATTTTTGTCTACATTGAATATCTTTTGGGTCAGTAAGCCACTTCACTTACACAGAAATTTCTGGTTGTCACCAAAAAAAGTTAATTTTCTTTTATCTTCTTTTCTNTGTCTTTGAACATTAACCTCAGCCTGGATAGCTGCTCAGAGGAACTGATTTAGCCATCACTGCTAATATAAGCAGCTAATGATACCCCAGAGACTCTCTACCATGCTTTATTAGGGCTGGGGATCTAAAGATTTAAAAGTTCCCAGAACAGCACCCAACCAGCCTGAAGATCAGAAGGTTTTGCTCCTAAACTTGTCTGACATAGCAGAAGTTTGGTGAACCTTTAACAGTCTGGTCCAGCCGTTCTGCCTTGAATGAACCAACACTTTTTAATTCAAATTTGGGTTGTTTTTTAGGATGTTTTGGGTTTTTTCACAATGTTCCCAGATTTAATTCACACTGTAGTGAACTTGCTGAGACACAAACCAAGAGCTGCCTTGAGTAGTTTGCTTTCCATGACTCGTTGAATTGGCAAACTGAAGGCATATTTAACACAATGGTAATAGTTCTCCTTTTCCCCATAGCCTCCTGAATGGAGCATCTGGGATGCAGGAAATATCTACTCAGATTGCCTCTTTCCTGAAGGGGACTTGGACACTCAAACCTCGTTGCAGTCGTACCAGAACTGGTACACTCTGAAGAGGTGAGAGAAGGGAAGCATCCTTCTTTGTACTTTTGCACACTTAGTGCTCTTACAGTTTCATTCCTATTTTGCTTGGTATTTTGAGGCAAGTCCTTACATTCTGTATAGAAATGCTGCTATGTTGGAAATGCAGTTTGTAGCTGGACTTAATGTCAAGTACCACTATGGAGTACAGAAGGAAAAATAAAACAAAGAAATTTTATTTCCTTCAGCATACTTCCTTCAGATTTCCAAACACTGAGACATAAGACATAAGTTATCCCAGCAAAAGTAAGTGGATGCTAGTAACAATGACAGTACAATACTTGTTCAGGTGTGCTTCAAGGATTTGTCAGTGAAGTTGCCATCTCTGTCTTTGCAGTTGGTTACCAGTACTATTCAGGTAATTTGCAAATTGAAAAAAAACCACAAACCCAACCCAGGTTTTTTTTCAGGAAGCCAGAGATCAAATTCTGGATATCAGCCCAGGGACTGACTGTAAGGTTGAAATTGCTGTAAAATATGTAAAGGACAGATAGTCCATTGGCTTTGAGACCTTACTATTCAAAGGGAGAGAGCAGAGGAATCTTTGACACGTATACAAATTTAAAAATATTGAAGAAAAACCACCATGTTTGTTTTTTGACAAAGTAGTAATTGTAACCAATATGAATAGAAATTAAAATAATACCACTTACTACCAACTGAGATCCTTTGAATTTGCAATTAACGTATTGGTAGATGTGATGATAGTTATAATGTCTATCAGTACATACAGCTGCAAAAGTATTTATGAATTAAAATCTTTTCACTACTGTTGAAATGAAAGAAAACATTATTTACTGATTAAAAACACATCCTCAGTTGTTATGTTCTTGTGGCTTTTGGTTCCTTTATATCCTTAAATTATGTCATTATATTGTCCCATATATTAAATAAAGAATTTATTTTCATGGTTACATTATTTTAAAAGGATAAGAAAAATGCCACTTCACATGCTTAAACAACGTGCACAGACATTATGTTATTAAGACACTGAGTTAGAAATTATTACTATTGCCTTTCCCAAGATTAAAAATTGGATGAAAGAATCAAAGCAACAAATCACTGGGGAATAAAAAACTTATGCTTAAATACTAGCTACTAGAATTATATAGTATAACCCTATCCAAGTCAGGAATTTCCAAAAGAAAATTCCCAACTCATCTATCTCCTCCAAAAGCTGGAGGTTAATTGCATGAAGGGATGTGAGCAGACAAAATTAATCACCTTTACATATACCACTTTTAAACTATAAACAAATAATTTTCCTGTACTTGAGCAGCATCATTCAGTTTGTAATTTCTTGCAAATGACCTGCCCAAAACTTCCTAAAATAGTTGAATCACTCTGGCTGAGACCCTTGAACTGTAACTTTCAAAGAGGCAAGTAAGGTATTTGCACTTCTGTTTTTTTCATATAGGGCTTTATGTTAAGATATCTAAAATTAAATATGTGAATTATTATCATTAAAAACATAAATGACCCTCAGGTGACTTTGATCATAGTAGTTGCTTTCAAGGAGATGTGGAGATTTTCCCCTGAACATACTGTCACACTTCCACTACTTTATTATTGCTTGTATGAACACTTGTACACAGTAGACTTTGATATCGTAATGGATGGAGATTTACATGAGACTTAAAGAAAGAATTTAAAAAAGAGGTATATGACTCTCTGATAATGTAACTGCCTTTGTAGACAAATTTGTAAAATAACATTAGAGCCCCTTGAAAGAGATGTTTTAACTTTCTCAAACTCTAATATTTAATCTCATCAACATATGCTAAACACACTCTGAGAAACTTTGAAGAGGTGGCACACGTCACAAAGTATTTTCTCTAAAATATTTTCTATATTTGATATTTGTGCTGTGATAATATTTTCTAAAATGGTTTATGGTTTTTCATGTTTTATGTCCTTCAAAAAGAAGATAACTGGAGCCAGAATCCACCAATATGATCACTAAGAATGTGAATTAATACTTTCAGAAAAAGTAAAGAAATATCCCAGAATGTTTCTATTTCGCCATTGCTGGCCTAAAGTGATTTTGCCTACTTCTATGCATACCCTCTGAGGGAGGTGTGTAGAGCAATTCTTACAAAGACAACAAATACAGAATACTCGGCATGATATCTGTTCCTTCATTTGTATTCATATCTGATTATGATAGATTTGAAAAGAAATACCATAATGATTTCTTACCTCTGTTTAATTCTAATATGATGAAAGTCTGCATTGTTTGTTTTTCTTAAATACTTTTATCAACCATTGTGTTATTTTTAGAAACAGTACAAATATAAGGAAATTCTACAATAGTTATGTAATAAATTCTGTTGACAAAAGAAAGTTGGGAAGAAACACAACCCACATTCAATTAGCCTTTATATGCAAATCAGCAATGATAGACACTGATTTTTTTTTATATGACATCATGCAGAAAGATTAATTTTACCTGGAATACAACCAAAAGTCTCTCAGATGCTTATCAGCAGTATTCAGTGGAGGAAATGATAATTTCTTTTTATGCAAAATAAGCAAATATCAGTTGTTTTCACAGCTCTGACCTAAGGTCTCTCCTGCTGAATCTTACAGTGTTTTTCATCTGTTTTACTAGACCCAACAGCAGGTGTGAGGCAATTGAAAACAATGTAAAACTGAATTGTTTCTTTCACTTCCACGAGAATTTCTGCAATGTGCATTCTTGGAGAGGAATTAGTTCAAGGTGAACGTTACTGTCATGTTAAGAGACTGTTTGCCACAGATGAAAATTTGCCAAGGTTGCGCAAAGCCTAAACTGCCAAAGGATGTGCACAAACTTTAGAAAGAAAAAAAGGAAAGCAACCAGCAGACTCAAAAAAACCCCTGATATTGTACAGTGCTGATAATTTTGATATTGAACTTTTACATCTTTATTGCTGGGAGGCAGGAAAGCATGGTTGCTAAAATATTCATGACAATCTTTCATGTTTTGAAGATGCAATACAACTCGCTGTGCATTCACAACGCTATTGGTGCACAGGCTGCAAAAGCATGAAAAGTTTCAGCCTGTGCAAGGAAGAACCCAGCTACACAGCATTCTGCCTTTTGAAGGGCTCTGAAAGGTTCAAAAACATAGAGGATCTCTTGTGAGGGAAAGCAGGAGCGTGATGCTCTTGACCACAGGGTCCACAGGTGGTTGAGCTCTTTGGCCTTGTGTTCTGCCCATTCCACAAGGTGAGTGGGATGTGTACAGTTAGGAGTGTTACTCAGATGCCCAGTAAGGTGCCTGGTATAATCAACATAGATGTGCTTGGGCTGGATCCCAGCTCATTCATGTCTAAACTGTGAGTCAGAGAGCTAGAATGGTGTTGAGCCATATGGAGATCTACAGGTGAAATGGTGCCCCAGCTCAGAAGGAGTGGCAAGAACAAAAAAAGAAGAAAAGAAAAAAAGAATGAGCAAAACACCCCCTCATGCTTGCAAGTTGCAATGCAGATCTAACACACCTGCTGACCAAAAAAGTCTTGCTCATGCTGCAGTAAAACATGTAGATACATGAAATGTACTGCAGGTTTATTCCCTTCTGCCTGAGTCACAGTCTTCTTCTATGCTGCATATGATATTCTCATCCTGTCTTTTTGGGTCCGACAGAGTTGCAGACTAACTAAAGTTTTAGAGCTTTTTTGGACCTCTAGAAAAATGCATGAGAGATTTTCCTCTGTTAGAGGAAGTAGAGTGGGAGTAAAACATACAGGCGCCCACAGATGAAGATGTCAGATGTACTCATCACAGAAAAGAAATGTTGGGCAGAGAGGATTGGAGAAAATATTCCCATGCTTGAGGAACAGAAAATGCAGTTTTGGTTTGTTTTGATTTTCAGGCATTATTTAACTAATTTATAAAACAGTCAGTGGGTGCTTAGTACACTAATCGCTCTGTGCCCTGCTTTGCAACATTTACTTTTTAGCCTGTGGGTTTTCATTTAGCTAGGGTTCCATTCAGCTGTATTTCAAATGTAGTCCAGATGACTGTCCACTGCAGGCTGTTAACTAAAGAGCCAATAAAACACAGTGTTTAGTCAAGCTGGGCCGTTTCCATTAATCAGACTGCATAATCTTCTAGTAACAAAGTAATGCTGATTTTATAGACTACTTACATAAAGCCTAATAATTCCCCATTCAGCTTAAGCTAACATATACTTTAGAATGGATTATGTTCTCATAGTTAAAAAGAGAAAATGGTGGTATTTTCAACATAATTGATACTGACAAGAATTAACAGTTCCTTTCCATTTGCCTTTATTCCAAGGATTACAGTATAAATGAATTGCTTTCACATTATATAGCTGAGTTGGCTCAAACATTCTGACTCAAGAAACCCATTTGTGCTAGTCTTGAATCTGTTTCTCATAGACAGAAAGACACTGAAGTTTCTATCTGTGTCTGGCTAAAGCAATTCAGTACAGTTCATCTTTCATATTTCTCATAAAGTTTTGGCAAGTTTTGTGTTATTATCTGCTCTTCTTTTATCTTTCTTTCATTACTTTTCAATAAATGTTTTGAGATAAAACAATATTTCGCTCTCCATCTCTCCAGCAATTTTCTATTAGATGATATCAAGATATATTTACAAACTGAATAAAATAATTTCCCTAGCTAACATCCATATGTGTTGCACTACAGGCATCAAAATAACCAGAAAGTTCAGAAGGATTTAGTATATGTAAGTTTTAAATCTTAATAATAATGATGATAAGAATAATATCTGCAAACTTAAACCCTCTCAGCTACAGAATGTCTTACACTTGCATTTACAGACCTATATATAATTTGGCCTGAGATCTCATAGGCAAGAAATAGAATGCACCAATTTAATTTTCTCACCATTGTCTTTAAAAATACAGTTATATCATGAACATATGTATTATTTACATGTAATTTTAATTTCTTAACTTTCATTGCAGTGGCATTTGAAAATAACCATGAGCCAATTGGCTATTTTTTCCAGATGTCATGTGAAGTCAGGATACATTTTTGTATTTACAGACTAAATTTCTCATATGTGTCTTCAAGCACATAGACCTATTCTGACAGTATGTTAGGCAGCTCCCTGGGATTGCTGGATTACTTCTCAGGGGTCTGTGAAATGCTGCTAAAGAAAACAGGTTTATTACCAATGCACTTCATCTCTATAGGGAGCCATAACTTGATCAGGAAACTAAAATTATTGAAATAGGCAACAGCTCTGCAATGGCTGGCAGAATGGCATATACAACAAAATTTCTCATTATCTTCCTCAGACTTTAGCCATCTCTTGTGTATCCACAGACTACTTTCTTGTGCACAATCTACTGAGAAATAGATTGAAATTGTTTTCATACTATATACATATATATTTGTCCAAATATTTGTCCAAATAATACTACTGAGTAGTGAAGGATCTAAAAAGAAAAAAAAAGAAGAAAGAATCTGTAAAAAAACAAATATTGCCCTTTAGGTTTTTTTGCTAGGTGAAATCCCAGCTTCCTTAACCTTCCTTATCCAAAGCTGGGTACAGTGTTTTAGACACGGCTTCACCAGTTTCAAGTATGATTACCTACAGGGAAAATAATTTCTAAAAGTTATTCTTATACTAGAGAAATAGTAATAGTAGTATAAAAGTTGGGATCCTGTCATCTTATAAAAGGCTTAATGAGAGATGAAATGGTTCTTTCAGCTAGCACTTGCAATAAACATTTCCCCTCAATAATCTAGGTAATTTAGCATCTAAATATTTCATTTCACAAGCAATACAAAAACTACTATAGAAATTGTATGGGACATGTAAAATTCAGAGGGGTAAGGAGTCATTCCCATGTTCTCCCTACCATGCTCCAGGCTACCTCAGATTTTGACTATGTGTTGGCTGAATATGCCAGTAGACCATTCTTGAGATTTAGGCAGATTAGCTTTGCTCCATACAGGATTAAAAACTCAAGTATATTAGGCCAATCTTGCTTTTGAGCTCTGATGCAAGTTTAAATGATTGAAGCTACTGAATGAGTGTTATTATAGTATATACAAAGCTTTAGACAGTGAACATCATCTGTGCCATCTTTGCTCATTTTAGAACTGTAGTCACTTGCTGTGCTCTTCCAAAGCTTCTTGTTGTGTCATCCCAATATGAGAGCTTGTATCCTTTACAGCTGGGATGTTTTTTGGTTATGCCAGATTAGGTTTTGATCCATTTAGAAATATTTTTACATGTGTTAAATACATTTCTTACGGCTTAACTTTTACACAGTGATGTCTTTAAGAAGAAAGACTTAATCCACTACCTTAGATTGACTGCTGTGCTCAGTATATGCTATTTTACTACAGTGCATTCAAAGCTAATGCTCAGCTGTATGCTGTTTTAATGAAAGCTTTGAGGTTCTTTGGATAAAGAATCTACAGCACTGTGTACAAAATAAATCTGCTCTTTACATATTTCAGAATTATGTGAATACATACTTGATCTCAGGAAGGTGAAAAGGAAAACTCCAATATTCCACAGACAGTTGAATAGTTATGCAATTGCTGAAATAGGTGTAAAGAAAACATATTTCAAGAAAGTCTTAGTGGTAACATTGAAATATTAAACCATGACTTATCACTAATATTCTACTGCTTTTAAACATTGCTTATCACTCCTGTCCATGCTCTTCTGAGACTTCATAATTCAGGTTATTTTTATGTGTTAATTTGTTTATCTTCAAGTCATTGATATCTAGGTGACTAGTTTGGACTATACTAGTAGGAAAGAGAAGACTGTTTTTTTCTGAGAAGAAGAAGAGAAATAAAATAAATAAGAGTAGGAGGGCAGGTGACCTCTTTCTCTCCCTTCTTCCCCTCAGCCCTTCATCCTTTCTCTCCCTTAAGGAAAAAAAAAAATCTACTTCATATTTTGAAAAAGTCATACAAGCAAAATTTCTTTTCCATGCAGTTCTGAAAGCAAAATGAGAAAGCTACAGGACTGCTAGCTTTTTATAGCAACATTAGATGGTGTGTACATCTGAACTTCTGGCAACAATTTACTGACTTTTAGACTCCACTACTTTGACTGAGAGTGGAGTCGTTCTGCTGAACAAGTGCTCTAAATTGGCTTTCTTTCAGGTGAAGCATCACCCATAGATTAATACCTGTTACATATACAGATATCTTGGTGGGGTAGAAAAGCCTGAATAGAAGGCTGTCATCAGCTGAGTTGGATGATTCCAAAGGAATTGTCATAACAGTGAAAACACAGTAAATCAGGAGTGAGAGGTTTTGTTTATCTCTTGGTTTTGTTTGGTTTTTCTTAAATTTATTTTATTTTTCTTTGTTTTGTTGGGGTCTTACTGTTATTTATTTGTTTGCTTCTTCTTTAGTCTGAAACTTATACTTGCTTTCTATTTTTTTTAATAGGGAAGAAATCCAATTTGTGATCTCTTTTTAAAAGATGTGGTAAGGTCCCTTGATACTTATGAGAAAACATCCACTAATGCTGGAAAGTGAAAACACTGTGAAGGGAGTCTAGAAGAGAAAAAATCATTTGAGATCAATAGCCTTTACAAAATCCAATCCAGCATGAGAAAAGTATTGAATTAGCTTGGAAGAAATTCTATAAAATCCTGGTATGAACTGTAAGTTCTCCTTATTGAACAATAAATTGGTACAACGCTCAGAACTGAGACAAAACAAGCAACTGTATCAATTTACTGCATTCATTTGTAAACTAATCTACCAATACTGCTCCTGGCTATCTGTTCATATGAGAAAATGTGACAACAGAATGCAGACAGAATGCTTGGACATGGGTAGCTAAATATGTCAAATTTTATACTATAAGATACCATAGATGTGCTATGAATGTGCTTCGGGCTCTGCATGACCCAAAGGCTAAACTTAAGAGCTTCTCTCAATAGTTCTGCTTATCAGGAGTGATATTAATATTAGTATTAATTTTTTTAACAGTGAAATGAAGATTGCAACAAGGCTTTTTTTCAGCTTGTTTCGAATTAGGTCCATTTTGCCCTAGAGAATTAATTACATACCACAAATACTTATTATATATACTGTTGATGCTTTACTTCCTTACTGGACTTTTGATTTGCTGCTGACAAAAACAGAATCATAGGAGCAGCAGAACTTTCTGCCTATTCCTTTACAATTTCTAATCTTTTTCCGTGCCCAAGATATATGAAACATCAGTTTATCCATCAAAACTGCAGAAAAAAAAATTATGATAGTCCAGCCCTGACTGGGTGTTTAATTTCACCCTTTTCTAAGCTTCAGCAAGAAGCTCCCACTTTTCTGTCAGGAGACATATTCAAAACCCATGGAATTGAAATAAGATCATCTTCCAAAATCCACCTTTCACTTTGGAAATGGCCAGATATTCTTAACTAGCAATCATTACTTAGGCATGATGTTTTTTAAATGATCACGCCTAAAATATACAGGGAACACCCTCACACATGGAATGTAATCTTCCTCCTGTCAGTGCTACGCAGCCAGAAAAGGACTTCTTCCCTGCAGCCAACTCAAACAGTCATCACAGACCTGGTGGTTGTGTTTTCAGCCAAGATTAAATTGACCAAAGTGTTTAAAGAAAGCTAAGCTTGTATACAAAAGCATTTGGACAGAGTGTCAGCAAAGTCAAATGCTGACATAAGCAGACAGCTGGCTACCCAAAGGCTGTCTCTGAAGTTCAGTTCTGTCTTATTTAAAATAGCTCCTACTTTGAAATTGAAGCATTCACAGAAAAATTCTTATTATTTAATAGATGTTCATTTTAATTAATTTAGAGCAAGAGGAAAGCTCTTGGTCTATACATGAGGAAAAGCTGTGTCCCATGTTCTGACTTCCTACATACGAAGTACATTGGAATTTTCTTTGGTTGACCAACATAACCATAGCTAAAACCACAGTCAGTATAAGATTTCTAGCCTTAAAAATTTTGCTACCGAACAAGAAACTAGAAGAACATTTGTGTCATTCCCTGATAAATTGCTTTTGAATTTTATGCATAGCTTATTTTTAACAGTTTTATTTTAACAGATAAATAATAGCTGAGTTCTATTAAATTCTATAATTAAATTCTACCCTTCAAATAAAACAAGTTTAATAATAGCTCTCTGCAAGCAGTGATTCAGGCATTATGTGTTTTGGTGGGGTGAAGAGAGGGAAGGCAGACCTGTATGTGTCGAAAACAGAGGCATACAGTCAGTGGTGTAATATTATCCAGCATGTATCTCATGTAAAGCCAGACCTAAGGGCTTGCCCAAAGCCTCTTCATAGCCACTGTGGCTTTGGTGGGCCAGTTCACAGGTAAGGCTATGCGGGGGATGGTGGCGTGGGGTCAGTACAAGAAGTGACAGAAGGGATGGAATATTGCCCAGTAACAGAAAATGACAGGGTGGAATGGGGTGAACAAGGCCATCTCACAGGGACTTTTGATGAGGAAAGTCAACAGCTTTACAAGCATCCTGAGACTATGTGGCTAGTGGACAGGCAGTTTGTCCAGAACTAAAAATCCCTGAGGTCTCAGGGGGATGGAGCTATGCACATGAAGTTCATACTTACAGAATTCATATGCAGCTGTAGTCCTAGAGCTATAAATTCAGCTGGAGAAAGGCAAATTTCCCCATAGCCTTACCTTCCCCGTTACAGCATAAATGAGGCAATAAAGATTTAACACATTCCGTAATTAACTGAGTGGCCAGTAGCAGTCTGAAATGAGTGAACTGAGATGGACACTAAATGATGGGGCTTTATAGTTATTACTAACTTGATTTGTAAGAAATGACTAAACATGATTCAGGACCATGAAAGTGATCTATGGCTTCATAAAGTGGTGCATTGACACAAGGGAACAATGAAAGTCTTTCCACATGAAAGATGACACCTAATGAATGTGATGACCAGCCTTTCTTCGACAAGTCCTGCAGCTTCAGTATAAACACACTGTTTATAACACCGGTAAATGAAGATACATGTTGGCAAAGCCATAAATAAAGTTATATCTTTTAAAATGCTGCAGTGGTGTGCTTGCAGGTTTATCATTCTGCAACACTCCTGTATAGTGTCAGGGGCTGTACAGCAACACCCCCCCATGCCCCCCATACAGAAACCTGTAGCCACTTTTTGGTAGCTTTTATATTTTTATTGCTCAAATCAAAGAAATGAAAGATTTTTTTATATAAGAGGGTGCTAAGAGAACACAGAATATCTGAAGCAAATTAACAGAGCACAAAATCTGTTCTTTATTTAGCAGAACAAGGAGAGGATGATCATATTTATAAGCAATTCTAGATGTGCACATATTTAAATTTTCTAGATGTGAGACAGCATTGTATTATTCTGACAGTGTAGACATGATGGGGAAGAATAAGTGTGAAAGAGCACAAAAAATGTGTATATAGGATCTTGCTCTCTTTCAATACATAACAGAGGCATTAAGGCTTTTGAGGAGAAAAGAAACCCACAACATTTTCAACATTTTAGTTATTTAAATAAATACAATTTATTTAAAACATTGAAATTTTTTTTTGTTTTGTAAATGTCTACTCTAAGGATTAACATCAGCCACAAAATTTTGTTGGTGGGTGACACTTAAAATATTCTAAAACCAGTAATACCTCAAAATAGGTTATAGAAAACAGCCATACACTGAAGCCATGTAATTTATCCCCTAAATATAACAATACATTAAAAAAATCTATGAAATACTGACCATGCCTCTGGTGTGCTTGAATTCACAAATCAGGAAAGAGGTAATAAGCTCAATCCTATGTTGTTTTAACTCCCTTTCTCTACAGAGACTGCAAATCTAGTACAGCCACTATTTCAGCACTTCTAGACTTTTCCTTTTGCTAAGCTTCTGTGCCTGTTTTTTGTAACATGTGATTGCCTCTGTAACATAGGGTGTAAAACTGGATATGAGTGTCCCACTTTTTAGACTGTAATGCCACATGTATGTGTCTGGAATGATTTCCTCTGTCTTATTTTCTGTGTCCCTGTACACGCTTTCTGGCACTCCCCTGTTTGACTGCAGAAATACATTTTGCTGACAGCTTTGTGGCTCTGTTTATTGTGTTTGTGATCCCAGGTCCTTTCTCTGCTTTTTTGCCAAATATGCCCATTTAATATACACTGTCTCTGACCACTGTTTAACCCCAATGCTCTTAACCTTGCTCTTACATATTTTTAAAAAGACAAAAACATGGAGCTCTCCCTGCTTCTGTCGAGCTAAATACACAGTGTGCATTTTCACATGATAGTAATAATAGTAATTATATTTAGCGGTGTTCAAAGAACACCGCAGATCTGATCAAATCAGTGTGACACCACACACAGCAAGGACTTGTTTTGGGGTAAAAAAAATCAAGACATTTTAATAATTTTGATAGAATATAAAATCTTTTAATGGTGTGCACACAGCTGTTCAATGGGTTAAATGACATTGAGCATAAACAGAACAGAAGGAATTAACTGTAGGCTGTGCCTACCCAAACCAGCAGATCACCTCTCTAAAATGTTACATTATGTGCTAGCCTGTCCAAAGTGCACTTTGTAATGTCTGGAATCAAGTGTCCTGTTGGTCTCACTTTCCTTCTTTCTCCTTGCTCATAAACATCATGATTCTGTTGCAGGATCTCCCCAGCAAAGCAAAGAAGGAAGAGATGCAATCCCAGGGCATTTATCAGGACTGTGAAGCTGAAGAAACAACATTTTCAAGAAAGTGTTTTTGTATTTTTGAAATAAATGTGGTGTTATAAAAGAAAAGATAGCTGATGTGCAAGAAAAGGAGAGTAGACAAGTTGTTTCTCTGGTTTTGGGCAGCAAGCACCTTTATGCCATATCCTCATTCACACAGAATTACCAAGTCCTATTCTTCTGGCCAGAGGTGGCAAACTTTCTCTAGCTAAAGTCTATATGAATATTCTTCATGCTTTGTTTTCAGCTATCAGCATTGCAAACTGTGGAAAAATTGAACCAATGGTTAAATTGCTACAGTTGTCCTGAAGATCTCCATATTTCAATGCAAAAGACTGTAACAGACCCCTCTGCATTTGACGTTGTGTCTGTTTTTTGAGTGTCTCATTTTTGTCCTCTCAGATTTTGTCCAGGACACTGACCACTCTCCTTCATTCCCCTTGATCCACTTCAGCCTCCAAAACTTGGCTGAGTTGGCTACAAGCTCTGCTAATTTTAAAAGACCATACAGCTGTGATCTGCACCACACTGCACTGCTCATTGGACAAGTCACCATTCCTACAGACACTTTAAACTAGACCCCAGTGACATCTGTGAAGACTGAAGGAGACCTGTGAGCTTGAGGGGCAGGTGCAGCTCACTGTGACATCCACAGGGAGTGATGAGTGGTGACAGAAAAGTGGTCACAGCACTGGCCTCATGCAGTTTCAGAAGAGGTGCTCCCCAGCAAGGAGGAAGAAGCAAGAGTCACTGGAGACCAGCTGGGTGCCAGAGAGAAGCACAGATCAGTTTCAGAAGTGAGAGAAAAGCTATCAGAAATGGGGGACACCATGGCTTCTAAACATGCACATTCACAGGCTTTTTAAGTAGAGTGATTAGGTGATGTTTAAAGCACAGGGTGCCTCAGAAGACACTGTATGTCTGAAAAACTACAAAAGCAACAAAAATCCATGTATGCAATGGCATCAGAGAAATACTCAATCCCACCTCAGTCATACAGCTTTTCAGGCCAATTTTACAACAGATAACACACTGGATGGGGGAAGTTGGCTGCATAATTGCTCTTAATTATTTGGGAAATGGATGGAGGTTCAGCTTGGTTACACCTCTCCAAACACACTGTTGATTGGAATAAATTAGCACCATTGCTGCTTGTGCCCACAGCTTGTTTTCAAAAATCACTGCCAAGTGGCAGTAGGAAGAAAACTTGTAATGTTTCTGTCAATATAGAAGCAAGGGCACTTTACTCAGAAACAAGGACTACTTGCCTCAGGGCAGCTTCTGGGGTGGAAAGAAATCATGAAAATGGGTGTAGATCTGATCAAAACTCAGCCTCTAAAGTGAGTACCTTGCACTCTTTTTTTACCCTGACAAGTTGTATTTGCTCAGCCAAGTCATGATGAGCCCTTATCCTTCCCCGTGTGTTTACATAGGTACAATCCATAGCTGCTCAATATCAAATTCAGGTCACTTAAAATCCAAGCTGCATTGGCAACCACTCAGGTCAAATCAAGGCTTTGAAGATGTTTAGACAAACACAGCTAGCTCAGGTCCCAAGTTGTGGGACAGATGTGGTCCCATCTGTTTTAGACAGGTTCTTCATAAATTTGGCAAGAATTTCAGGCAAAGTGATGCGGCATGTCTGTATGTCTTCAGGAGAGAAGCTGAATGCTAGGATAGACTTAGCATACAGCAACCCATCCCTAAAACAGACACAGCTTGGAAGGGTCACGCTGCAGCAGTAGAGTTCCTCATCTGGAAACATGGCAGTCTGGGACTGGGAGTCTGAGAAGTCTGGGAGTCCTCATCTGGAAACTGGCAGTCTGAGTCTGGGACAAAGGCTTACCCATGCAGGATCCCCTCACAGACCAAGCCAGTGGCTGTGGAACTGGAGGAGTCCAGTGTAAGTCTTCTGTCCCCTGTTCCTCTGACCCCGTGTGTGCTCAGGGGGGCCTCAAGAACACAGCTCCCTGGCATCAATATTTTGTGCTGTACCCAGCCATTTATTTCTAAATCAGAAGGTAGCCCTGAGGTTGACTTCATGTCTGCTTTCTTATTTAGCAAATGGTACCGTGCATCATTGGCAGTATTCACTTGAGGATCCAAACCAATGCAGACAAGATCACATCGGATATCTCATCAGTTCAGTAATTAGACTCAGGATAGATTTTGTTTCTGCTTGCAGCTAGAATTTTCTTTTTTCTAAATTTCAGAGATGAGCAGAAAATGGAAAACACATTTTAGAACCATGTTTTGTCAAAAATGTTTTCCTCATTTTTTTAATCAAATTTCTTCTTGGTCAAGATTTCCCAAGTAAAGATTTTCCAAGTAAACATGAGAAATTATTTGGCCAAATTAATCCCGAGTGTATCTTAGCCTCTTGCACTGAAGGATTTAGCACAGAGCCAAGAAGTTCAGGATGTTGGAAGAAAATGTTTTTGGAGTTACTAAATTACAGTCTCTATAGTGATTTTCTTGCCATATGTTAAACAAGCAAGAAGACAAAATACACAGGGGAAGATTCTCCTCTTTCAAAAATAAGCACAATTATAATGGAACAAACTTTCACTCACTTGTATGTAGACATTCTTTCAGTGAGGAATAGATTATACCCTGACAAAATAGCTTCAGTTTTCTGTGGTGAGGCATCTCACAGTAGTTGTGAGAGGGGATGTAAGGAAAGGTGTCTACAGAAAGGGACAAGAGAAGTAGGAGGCTGGGGGGGAGAGAGGTAGAGAAGAGGGTTTTTTTATGATGTTTTTTGCTATGGGACACAAAGTTGTTTAAAGCTGGAGTTCAAAAGTGCATAAGGTTTCAAATAAAGCCTTGCTGCTGACATTCTTAAGGACTTCGCTTAAATTATGGCAACTACAGGCACCACCTGCCTCCCTTGTATAACAGAAATACTAACATTTATGTAGCTTACTGGAATATTTTGAAGGTCAATCACTTGCCATCAGCATAGAATTTTAAATGTCCAAGCAATAATAGAGTTATATATGTTTATATTTATTTCACAGGTCAATAATAATGTTTTATATGGACTACTAGTATAGTCCAAAAACTTTACAGATATATTTAATACTAACTGTATGTTTCAACATAATTTTTATATTGAAGAAAACAGGATTAAGATGCTTTGAAAAGTTCTTCTTTAGAGATCTGCAGCTGGAAAGAAATACAGAGGTGAAGCTTTTACATGTGTACTTTATTTTATGTGATGTATTTTGATTGTATGTGCATTAACGTGTATTGCATTTGCTACAGTGGACTCCAGGGCGTTTCACAATCCTTTGAGAATTCCTAAAGGAATCTTGAAATAACTTTCAATCTTTTAGTTATCATACTGAAAGTTATGTAGAATACTCAAGATGACTACCCAAAGTATTCAGGCTCTAGAAAACAGGCACCTATTTTCAGAAAAGCCTGGCAGGAAGTTGATGTCCTTTCTTACTTTCTGTTTTGTATTGTTGCAATATGATGAATATGTGGGTTAGTGAGTTAGTTGGAGAAAACCAAAATTTTGCTTGGGTAGTAAATAATGAACAAAAATGAGAAAAAGAATAGAAAATATAATTAATTTTCTGGGAGCATACATTTAGGGGTTTCACCCTAACACCTGTTGGAGGAAAAAAGATGTCTGTGCACATTCAAGACATGGCCTTAAACACTACTGGGACCCTCAAAATATTAATCAGGATTTTTTTTTTTGCTATTACTTTCTTTCTAAGACAGCATTTTTTTTCCCAGTTCCCCTTTACCTCATGATGCATACCTCCTGGAAGGAAGAAAGGAAGGAAGGAAGGGAGGGGGAGCAGAAGGAAGAGCTTGCATTATTTTTCATGAGTACTAGTGCAAAGGAGTAGGAACTTCTCAGAAGTCATTGAAAAGATGCTGCAATAAACAGTTTTGAGGTCATGATCACTTTAAGGAAATATCTGGCTTGAAGAACATACAAGATGTGTTTGGGTGGATTGAGAAAGCTAGAATCTGGTGAGGTTTTTGCCTTGGTGCAAGGAACTGTCTGGCTAGATCTGGCTGTGTTATAGTTGAGGCAAGGACATGCGTGTACTCAGAAAGCAGATTCAAGAGAAAAGCATCTCAGGCACCCTCTCAAACAGCTGCCTCCCTGGATTTTGAACAGTTTTGCCATTTTGTGGTAGATTTGTGTTGTCTTCAACCTCTCCTGTAATTTGAACTATCTGTACTGCAAACTAAACAGCTTGTTTTTGCAGTTAGATTTTGCACTAGATTAGCACAATGATGCTGGGCACACGGACTGGCAGTGTGCAGAGGGGAAACCAAGCTTTAGGCTGCACTAAGCTCTTCCAGCTAATAAGGCAGAAAAGAGTTTGAAAAGTCAATTGTGAAGCCACAGGCTTGGGTCTTAAGGTACAGAGTGCTCTTCAAACGGCTTGGTTTACGACTTTCAGAGAAAACTCTTTGGAGTTTTCCAGCTTCAGGAAATGTTGAAAATGCCTGTGAACAGTTTTGCTTACAGTATATCACAGCTTTTCATCCCCCCCCCAAACTGCAGATATAAAGTCACAACTGGATGACAGTAAAAGAAATAGCATTGGTATGGTATTTAGAGCCTCATCTAGGTACAGCTAGCAGAAATAATTAAAAAATAGATATATTTAATGTTGTGATATTCAAGCAAAGTAATCAGGGTTCACAGCTCTAGGAATACCACAAAAGTGCTTAGAGTTCATGTCCAAAATTACTACAGTACAATACTAATTGGAAGCATATCACACCTTGGGAGTATGCAGGAGAAATATGAACAACAGTAATGAAAGAATACCATGTTTAGCCTAAATAGTTGTTATACGGGTATAAAGTTTTATAACACTGGAAGATATTATCCCACTTTCATGTCTTAATAGCTAAACATAGACAGCTGTTACTGACAAAACCAATATTCTTCAGAAACATTACTGTGTCTTCTTTCACGTATTTTTTAATCAAGTTATTTACATCCTGAAATAATTCTTTTGCAAAGTCTAATTTACAGTTGCATAGGCATGCTGATGGAAAGCACTCACGTGATGATACAGGGCATATGTTTATTTAGAGTTAGACTAGAGAAAGCATGACCTACTCAGAGCAGAGGCTGGTGGGAGTAACAGAATTACTACAGCCACCAAATTGCTTCTGCCTATGCTAGAAAAGGCAGAGTGCAGACCTTCAAACAGTACTTTTTACCATAGTAATTGGTCACTGCACCCTCTTTTTTTCCTGCCACGGTCATGTAAATGGGACTCCAGCTCCCACTGCAGGAGGAGGTGGGTGGAAGCATGCAGAGCTCACCCTCAGGGTTCTAGACATGAGTCTCTAGCAACATTGCAGCAGGTACAGGAGAAAGGTGTTGTTGGTTGCAAAGAATAGGTAAAAGGAGGAAACTTTCTGCCTCTCACGAGATACTACAGCCATGTCCAGCCCTTGTAAGCCCTCTAAGCCTGCTCCTTGGATTAGAAAACCCAGGTTTTCTAGTGAGCAAATATTCTCTATAATATTTGCTGAATCTGTGCTTATTTTTCCTTTCAACATTATTATTTCTACATTTGCAATGAGAAGTAAAGGTGGAGAGCATAGCCATATCAAATTCCCTTTGGATGGCTCCCACAGTGGTTATTTTTCAAAAACAATGAAAATTTGGGTTAAATGGTATTACCAATAACCTTGTTCTCTTTGCATTCACAAGTTTGCAAACTGTTGGCTGTGTTTCAGAGCAACCATGACCTAAAAAGCAGTTTAGCCAAGCCCACTGAAACTGACAAGACAAGCAGAAAGAAGACTTAAATTATCTGATTCATAAATCTTTAAGCATATTAATTCACCCATTGGCTAAGATATGTTACTAATATTCTATGTACTCTTAGATTTAGAACACCTTATTCCAGAAAAGATCTCACTGAGAAGCAGTAATAGATTTTTCAGCTTTTAAAACTATTGCATTTTTTAGAAGCTTTCAATCTCTAATATAATGGTTTCAATGTCATCAAAATTGATTACCAAAAAATATCACAGACATGGTCATAGCAAAAACATTACTTGTGATGTGAATTTACTCATATAACTGAAGCAGTAGAATAACTGAACCACAGTTCAGTTACTGATGTTGTTCAAATCCAAATGGAGCAGACTGTGATTTTACAAGCATTTTGAATATTGTTACCTAATTTTGGCCCAGGCCTCCCCCTTCCCTTTAATTCCTATGCCAAAGCTTCGGCTCCAGAATTTTCCATGACAGTTAATACCTGTAACATTTTTCTAGCAGGGGTCACCTAGGCTTTGGATGAAGTCAGATGGTTGCCTACTTCCTACACAGGCTATGAGATAGTTAGATAATAGCTTATTCATAGACCAGAGTGTATGCACAAACACAGCTTGCAAAAAGACCCAGGAAGACCTTTCCCCATCATTGTGCTGCTCTTTGGCTAACCTATGTTGTTTTCATACACCTATGAAAACAATTTAAGTTGACTTTTCAGAGATCACCATTTTAAAACAACTACACACTGCTGATAACCTCTGATATGAATGCAAGGTAACCTAAAAGGGGGTAAAATATGCTGTGGCCTTCCTCACATCTTCTTCCCACTTAAAAAAGAGTCAGTTTAGGAATCAGGAGTAGTTTCCCTCACAGTTTCTGCCTTCTCAGCATTCTGTTCACAGCTCACGCAACTGCTTCCAGGATCCCAGCAAATGTATAGCTCAGCCAGTTCAGACACAATTGCCCCTTGCAAACTGGAATTGTTCTCATGAGCTTTGGATCGTGGACTAATTCCTGCTGAGAATAACACTGCTTACCCTTTCTTTACAGTCTATTTATACTCCCACCTTTTCTTTTAAGTTTAAGAGACTTCTACTCCCTAGGACTCCCAAAGACAGATGCCCTGCAATATTCAGCCCAATATGTTTCTGATTTAACTTCCCCTTCCTTTATTTTCAAAATGGATAGTTTCATCTGCTTTTCACCCATGAGAACATTTTTGCAGTCATTTCTCACTTCATTTTGTTCAGTTAAGGGGCTCAGTGCTCTCAGGTTAAAACAAAAGGTGAATAGGGCCATTTGAAAGATTGTTAAAAGGCTGCCTTCTTGCATCTCACATTCTAAAGTGACCCTCTGAATTGTTTGCAGAGATAATTATATGAAAGAAAGTAGAAACAACATTTTAATTAACAGACTACAGTAAGATAACTACAGCTTATTTCTGTGGTTTGTCTATTATAATTTGCCATATGGTGCCTCTTTGCCACTTGTTTTAAAACATAACAGAAAAAAAAAAACAAACCTTCCTGATTTGCACTGCTGGAATGATAGGGTGATATCTCTGTATAGAGATTATTTGTTAATTCCTGTTAGGTCTTACAGTTGTCATGCAAAGTGAATGTATCTGTTTTCATATTTTGCTCTGCACTCAAATAGATGTTAGAAGCATTTATCAGAAACAAAATCACTAGATTTATCACCAGGACCTTCTTTCCCCATTGAGCACACATTTCTGTAGAAGTATTGTTAGAGAGTCACATTACTATATTTTTTGCTACACTGGAAGTCCAAAGCAAGAAGACATTAGTCTGATGAGCTTGGGTATAGTTTCCTGAATCAATAGTACTTCTTCAGCAAAGACCTAGTAACAGACAATTGCATAATGAAGCTGTCTGTCTTTATTTACACAATGTATTACTGTATTCAGCAGGCCAGAAAGAATAGTTCTGTGTAGCAGCTGTCATTGTGGTTTTTTGCTTATCTCTGTCCTGTCTGCCAATGTTATAATTCACCAGCTGACACCCGTCTTGGCAGAGACTGAGCGCGGTGACTCGGTGCCAGAGCGACAACAGTGCTCTGAACTATGACACGATTCGTCCCCTTCCCAGTCAGCAACAGCGTGCTCTTTTGGCATTTTCACTTGGTTTTGGTTTTTTTTTTTCTTTTTAAACTCTGCTGTCATGGGGGTGCAAAGCAAGAATGCTGTGGGGGAACAGTTGTGGTGCTGTCACACACCACGCTGGGGTGCAACAGGAAAGAAGGCAGGGTCAGTTGTGAAGAGTGATGGATACCCAGAAGGCACTCCGGATGGTCTGGTTTTGAGGCATCAGGAGGGGAGGAGGTCAGATTGCAAAGGCAGCATTCAAAGCACTCTGTCACAAGGCAGAGGTACAATGTTGGCTGTTTCTGACCCTGCCTTTTCTCAGAGGGGCAGAAGCTCATTGACTGCAGTGAGAGTGTTGGCTGCCTCAGCGGTGAAGCCAGGGAAGAAGGCACCAAGTAAAGATTTTTCAATACTTTTGAAAGTGAAACATGGAAATCTGATTTTTTTTTTAATCAAAATTTCCATGAACACTATTCCCTAGCATTCTAGTTCTGTTCTTTGAATATTCATAGGAAATAAGAATATATGATAACACTGATGAAAAAATACTTTTCCCCCTTGTTTGGGGTATGTTATGCCAAAATTTCTTTCTGTATCTGTTCCTCAAAGGATGTAAAGCTACAACTGTCAATTGTATATTTGTATATTCATAGACTTTTCTGAGTGAGAAAGTTGCACTTCAACCAGTATATAACTCACATAGAATCTTATTTCAGTTTAAGGAGCACATTTGTTAATCAACTACAATCAATCAGAAATATAAAAGTTTGAAACTAAAATTTCACCTCCCGGCAAGTCTGTGATTCAAAATTTAAGATAAGATTTTCTCATTCAATCAGCACCCTGGTTTAGTGAAAGAATCTGAGGTGGATCATGCTTCATTATCAGAAATCCTATGATGAATCATAACAGTGACCAAAGTAACCGTGATTTTTTCCCTCTGGACATTCTAAGTGGTTTATGTGAAGGAGGATCAGGAAAAGAAAGGAGATAGAGAAAAAAAAAGAAAAAAGAGAAGGAGAAGGAGAAGGAGAAGGAGAAGGAGAAGGAGAAGAAGAAGGAGAAGAAGAAGGAGAAGAAGAAGGAGAAGAAGAAGGAGGAAATGGAAATGGGAGAACAACAGAGTGGGAGTGGAAGGGAAGAGGGAAGAGAAAAGAGGGAAGAGGGAAGAGGGAAGGGAAGGGAAGGGAAGGGAAGGGAAGGGAAGGGAAGGGAAGGGAAGGGAAAAAATTCATTAAATTAGAGTGAAAAGGACAGTCAGAAGAGTGGTAACCCTAATCCTAGAGGCACTTTTTGCACAGGACATGCCCGATCACATTTAGAACTGTGCTAAAAATATGTTAAGAGAGGAGGGAAGTAAATGGAGCAGGATGTCATTACCCCGGAGAACTTCCATTGTGTTGCATCCTGATAGGCTTCCACTGCCAAGTGCATGACAGCATCCAGGTACCCAAGCATGGTTGAGGGGAAAAGCATTGTAGTGAAAGGGGTGACATCAGGCTGGTGACCTGTCACTAGTGGGGCTCCACAAGGCTCCATCCTGTGCTCTTCAACATCTTCATAAATGACTTGGATGCAAGATTGGAATGGATACTAAGCAAGGTCACAGATAATACAAAACTGGGAGGAGCTGTTGACTCCCTCGAGGGCGGGGAGGCCCTGCAGAGAGACCCTGACAAATCAGAGGACTGGGCAATCACCAACCATGTGAAGTTCAACAAGGGAAAGTGCCAGATTTGCACCTAGGATGGGGCAACCCTGGATGCACAGACAGACTGGGCAGTGAGGTGCTGGAAAGCAGTGCTGTGGAAAGGGACCTGTGGGTCCTGGTCAATCCAAGTGTAACATGAGTCAGCAGTGCCCTGGCAGCCAGGAGGGCCAACCCTGTCCCGAGGGGCATCAGGCACAGCAGTGCCAGCCGGGCAAGGGATGGGATTGTCCTGCTCTGCTTGGGTGCAGCCTCATCTCGAGTGCTGGGGCAGTTTTGGGTGCCACAAAGAAAGATATAAAGCTATTAGAGAGTGTCCAGTGGAGGGCCATGAAGATGGTAAAGGGTCTTGAGAGGAAGTCATATGAGGAGCAGCTGAGCTGACTTTGTCTGTTCAGCCTGGGGAAGAGGAGACTGAGGGGAAACCTCACTGCAGTCCTGGGAGGGGAGGAGGGGCAGGCACTGATCCCTTCTCTGTGGTGACCAGTGACAGGACTCAAGGGAATCGCCTGAAGCTGTGTCAGGGGAGGTTTAGTTTGTATATTATAACAAGATTCTTCACCCAGAGCATGGTTGGACACTGGAACAGGCTCCCCAGGGAAGTGGTCACAGCACCAAGCCTGACAAGAGTTTGGACAATGTTCTTGGTCACATGGTGTGACTCCTGGTGACAGTGCTGTGCAGAGCCAGTAGCTGGACTCAGTATCCTTGTGGGGCCCTTCCAACTCATTATTCTGTGATTCGGTGATGCTGTGAAGGAAACTAATCGCTTGCAAAGGAAAAAACCAGAAATGCAAAAGAAAGGGCATGGGTCCACATGGATGCAAAACAGTGATTGTGGAGGATCTGTCTTATGCCTTTCATAAACATTTCCTATAACTAACTCATGGGAAAAGAAATGCTCCTTAAATACAGGAAAAGGTGTTAGATGGCAGCTTACCTGTAAGTGAGAGGAGTTTGCTTATTTTAAATGTGAGTTAGCTCTGCATACAAATATGTTTGAGGGAGGATGAGGAGCAGCAAGATCATAGCAGACTAACCCTAATCACTGACACTTTCACTGGCAGGGGAAACTAAATGACTGAATTAATCTAAACCTTTAAAGCAAGCTATGGCTCATAGGTGGTCATCATCTATTAATATTAAATGATTAAATATTATATTCTCCAGAACTGACCCTGATTGTATAAATGCTGTGAGATTTCTTCAGTCTTAGTGCTCCTTTCTGAGGATACCAGTTAAACCATTCAGCCTGGACATCAAAGTTGGATGAAAACAGAATTATCCTATCACCTGGAGAAAACATGGAGATCTATGAGACTATGGCATCTAGAATCTGGTTCCTTGAGGCAAGTTAATAGTATCCTTAAATGTGTTGAATGTCTGGTCCCCCCGGCCAGGATCAAATCTCAGGATTTTATTTACTGTAGGCATCTGATATTGATTTATTTTGTCCAGAACAACTTCTGACATCTCATTAAGTGGAAAAGATGGCTTACAGTTTCTGTTCCTTGTCAGAACATTTATTTTTAGAGTCTGATGGAAAGTGATGTGGCTGATGTGCTGGTATATGCAGGACAGTTTCCACCAAGACCTCTGACCTTACGAGTGTATCAATTATATGAGACACAACACCTGCAGTAAAAACAACACAAACAAAAAAATATGAGCCTCAAATTGTAATGAATGGGACAATAAAGTGACTGCATTGAAAATTATCATATAGTCTTGCTTGTCATCTTAAAAGTCTTGTATTCACATAGTCTAACATGCTTAGTAATGGAAGAATAAACTGAAGGAAAGCAAGACGAGAATCACATAACTGCACCAGTTGGCAACATATTATCAAAATTGCTCTTTTAGTAATGAATTTATGATTTAAAAAATACTCTCCTACATATTTTATTTTCAGCATTAGAGGATTTTTATGTCAATTTAACCACAGTCTAGATATAATTAAACTTCACATTTATTAGATGTCTTTGTTACTTCTTCTCATTCGTAATCAAGTTGAACTGAACCAAAAGGATTGGAAAATTCTTTTACTTCTCCATTCTGGTGATACTTCCTAGTAATAACAGCAAATAAAATGGTCAAATAACAGAAGAGAGACTTGGAAACCATCAAAAGAATCTAGAGGGGAAAAAATAACAGTGGAACAGGAACATTTGAAAGAGAGGGTTTCCCTGGCACACACAGCTTCTCAGTGACTCTCAACATTGTTTCACTCTCCCAAAAGGCACAGAGCCCAGTGCCTGTGGCAGACTTTTGCAGAAATAGTGACTCTCACCATGCCAAGGAGAAAGAAAGAAAAAGGAAGAGAGAGAGGGGAGAAAAAAAAAAAAAGCCACGTTGGAAATTTTAATTATTGAAATTAAATATTGAAGGACATATCGAAAGGCTTGGGAAAATGAAAATGAAGATAAAAGGAAACAGTCATAAAAAATTAATCATTCTGGCAACATATATATACATGTAAACCTTATTGTTGCCAACAGAAAATGACCAGCGAGTCAGCAACTCAAGCGGAGGATGAAGAATGGAAAGAGAGAAGAAAAGAAAGCTTAAAATGACTCTACTGGAATGAATACAAATATGTGGTTTAAAAACCTGTTTGAGAGAGGAACAAAAAGACTCAGCATAGGATGCTCTTGGTGTGAAGAGAAAGACACTTCCACAGCGGAACTGAACTACAAAATCTTGCAGGAAGTAAGTGAAACAAGTTCAGATGCCAGACTTTTTCTTTCTTCAATTTCTATTCCTAAGGTAAGAGGAAATAGCTAATAATTAGCATGCAAGAGCCATGGCTTGCTGTGCTCAGGGAACTGTACAAAGCTGACACATACATGGGAGGAGACAGCATGACAGGATACAAGCCAAAGAATATAGTCAAAAGCAAAATGCGCGGTAAAAGGGTTCGGTGAATGAACATCTAGGTTTATTTTAATTACTTTACACGTGTAAGGACAGACTTTGGGACTAAGCAGAGACCTGAACAAGGGCTGATATGCAAGCTACACAATCCCAGGTCCAGAGACATTGTGATGCAGTGTTACTGAGATATTGGGACACTGCTCAGCCCAGCTGAACAAGCCCTTGCTTGCGTGAGCCCTAGGTTAAACATTTCAATTTCACTCTGCAGTAGTCCCGTTATTCACTCAGGCAACTGCATTCAAGCAGCTGAATTGACTAAAATCAAAAACTATCAGCCATTTCCTTTTGATCTGCTCTGAAAAGTAACAGTACAGAGAATTAAATATCCTAACCTAAAAGCTGAATAAACTGGATGTATATTTTCTGTCATGTTCCATTGAAATAGACCAGTGATTTTTGCCTTTAAAGATTGTTGAAAAAGGATTTCAAATCATTCAATATCCAAAGAAGTTTATTTGCATCTCCACTCTGAGGTCACATGAGACAAAAAGCTCGTATGGACATTTTCTGATATGTTATGTTTTGTCCGATGAGTTCTTAGACATCCAAATATGGAAATGTCCTTAATGTTAGTCTAACTTCCGTCTTCATGGGCTATAATTTCATCATTCCATATTGTTATTGATGACGTGGATATGCTTTTGAAAATGGATTCCTGGACCTTAGTGAGAGGTGATAAGGCAGAAGGAAGAGTGTCAGATTCTCAGTAGATGAAAAGGAGCACAATTTGTTTATTTTAGTTAATTATCTGGCTCAGATAATGTAAAAGTCACACAGAGACTGAGACCAGAGCTGAGGTCTGAGGCTCAGGCTCCCATGTCCATCTGTATTTAGGTGATTCATTGACCAACCCAGTTATATGATTTCCCCAGGCAAGGTGTCTAGGCAATCAGCCAGCATAGCCAAGAGTCTTAAACTCTAGACTGCTGATTAACTATTCATTTACAGCTATTTAGGTTGAGAGTGATCTCAGACATGAGTGCAGAATGAAGTTTAATTTCAAGCATGCAGAGCTGTAGTGAGATGTCTAACCGTTCATTTCCCAAACCTTGTAGGTGAGCCAAAAGTACACCATTCCCTGTGGATGGGGGTGCTATGCTATTGTATCCTGTTCAGCTCCATCTTGTTCTGTGATTATTACCTTAATATTTGAAAGATCTCAGCTGCTATATATGACAGCCGTAGCTGTAATTTCTCTTGTCTTCCTAAGGGAAGAAGGACAGACAAGGTTATTTTGGTTTTGGGATGTGAGTTTATAGTAAACACATAGGCTAGAGGGAGAAGGAGGCTATTGAAAACAGTTTCTAAAAGCCTTATGTTCCCCAGGGAGTATATTCTAGTCTCTGAGAAAATTTTTTGTCTTGGAAAAGTGCATTTTATTATGGCTTTTGCTCTTTCAAAAGAGTGAAAATCTACATCTTCTAATTTTAGTGAATTTTAGTATGCTTTGGACCTCTTGAACGCTTAAAAGACAGCAATGTGCACTTTGAACTTGAGTCAGTACCTTCTTCGAAGCCAGTATAAACAAGAGAAGATGCAACTGATTGCATCCTGCTCGAGTCTTGAGAAATGCACGTTGTGTTCTGTACTCTTTAGCATTTCTGATAGTGACATAGCTTCGTTCCCAGATCTGTCTTGCTTTTGCTGAGATGAGGAATCATAAAGAAAGCTGGAAATGAAATCATAATTTATAAAACTGTAGACGATAAACAGTATTAGTGGCATAAACAAAGAGTTTTGCTGAACATAAAAACCACTACAAGATACATGTGAATATGAGTTTTTCACCAAATGAAGCTATATTGAGGCTACATATTTCTTCTGCAGGACTTCACATACTCCCCTCTGAAGACCTGAAAGAAGGGAAAACCTGACTGTTGAGAGTTAGTGTCTGGAATCCAGCCTCCTTCACTTGCTCACTGTCTCCCTCCAAATACCACAACTTTAGTGGGCCTGGCTGCAATCTGTCCTGTGCCAATGACAAAAATTATGAAAATAGTAAATATGGTTCAATTTCTCTCTACAGGCGCTACAAGGCTGCCATGAGTTCAGTATATGAGCAGTATTCCCTGCACCATGCTGGGAATACAATATTCACCCCGCTCATGTGGACAATTGTTGTGGATAAACAAGGTTTAAAGACTTACAGACAAAGATATGATGTCTGTCAACAACCCAGCTCTAGAAAACATGAAAAAAACTCTCAAAGACCTTCTTGTGAGACCCTATAAGCAAGCCTCCTGCAGAAACCTTCCATAAATACAGCAAGTATATAAACAAAAAGAAATTTAAATTCCCATATTTAGTTCATGCTACTTAACACTTGGCTGAAAATTTACTCTTCTTTCTTTCTTTGACCTCGTAATGTGTTAAATGCTTTCTCCTATGCAACTAGCTGACTCTGAAGTATTTGCATATAGACAACTTTCCTAAACCAGATGGGTTTAAAAATATAAACTGGAAGTTCTTGACAAATTTCATCAAGCTTAACCTCCAGCATTTGTTCTTTTACTGAAATATTTTCACCATAAATTAACACTTAAAAGTTTGAACATCTGCAAAAACAAACTGAACATTGTTTTTAGATTTTCTTCTGAATGATTCTTTGATTAGCTTTCCACTGAAGAACCTCACTGGGAGCATAAGTAGGTATCTTTCTCTTTCCATCAAGCTCCTTATGTTTGGTTATTTACTTCTGCAGCTGTTCATGTTAAGAACTGCAAAGATTCACAGGCATCTGTGAGTGTGTGGTAGGTAATAAATCTGCTGAAGATTATCAAAGTTTGTGTATTTTAACATACTGTGATGTGACCTTAATCTCTCTAAGTCTTTAGAAAAAGAAATTCTGTCTCTTTATAAAAGATCAATTATGTACATGAAGATAATGCTGTTTGCAATTTAATTCTTATGTCGAACCTTATTTTTGCTGATGAATTCTTGGCATGGACTACGGAAAGGTCAAACAGGAGATATGTCTTTGCATTGTACAGTCAGACAAAACAGATATTTTCAATGTTACAGAACTGCCTCTTGAGATTCCTTTTCAAGCTGAAATTTTAAAAGGATACCTAACAATCTTAAAATTATAACTAAGACATGTAAATGACAAGTATAAATTACAAAATTACTAACACTTGCCACAAGCAAAAATATTTGTGTTTGTCTGCATTATCAAAAGGATACTCAGATATGCATTATTTTGTTCTTTTCTGATCCTAGGCTTAGTGTAATAGTAGAGGCTTTACTGCCTTCATGTTTTACAAAATAGTGATGATAAGCCTTAAATCCCTGCATAGTGCTAAAAAACAGGGAAAACAATCCTTCAGGAGATGAAAAGGAAATTAGACAATTTCTCCATGGCTCCATATAGTGTCTTCTAAAGTCTAAAGGCAAGTTGGCCTCCTCTTTGTATGAACTAGCTCTTTTCCAAGTATACGGTCGAATCCGATCTGTGTCATATCACAGGACAGTAACACCATAGATGTCTCATGGGACATGACAAAATGACTCTGTCAATTGGGGTTTTTCCCCCTCTCTGTGAAGGAAATTATTATGGGAACTTGCATCTCTGCAACTCCCTTTTTTCCAACCTTTTATTTACATCTCATTATTTTAAGTCAATAACCGTCAGTTTCATTTTTAAATGTTTAAAATGTGTGTTTATTTTGGTGCTATTTTGTGCAGTATTGAGCATTATCCCACATCTTACTGGAGATATGATAAATACTTATTTAGAAATTACTTCTATCTCTATTAGCTTATTAATAATGTATATCTAATATATCCTGTCCTTGAAATCTACTTAATTTGTTATGTTGTGTCTTTAATTAAGCTAAGAAATTCAAATGTAGACAGATTTATGGTTTCTTTATTTATGGTTCACTTTTGAAAAAAGGAAAAATATTTCCCAGCATGTGGTCCCACAACCTTGGTCAGGGAGTGAGGAAACTGTACTTTTCAGGGTCGGCTAGAGATGCAGAGAAGTCCTAGCCAAAATAATGATAACCTGTTCCTGTAACAATAGGCACGTGCTGTTTTTCCCTTCTTTCTGCCTTTTTTTCTCTCCTTCTAAGATAGTTTACTAAAAGGTTGGGCTGGCCAGCCAACTAGGGACAATGTATTGATTAGTTGACCAATCCGGTCCGGTTAGATCGGAATAGAGTATAAAAGTAGAGAACTTCTGTAATAAAGTAGATTCTTCCTGAACATCAGCCTTGGAGTCCATGTCGTTCTCTCGCCGTCATAGCGACACCAGCAATATGCAGGGCAAAAAGGGAAGCTTCTTATTTCTGCTATGGCTTGTCTTTTGCTGGTACTCAGCCACTGTCACTCCAAAGACACCATAAGAGTTTGATATCAGATTACCATTGCATTTTTCCATATACTGTTTCAAGCATGAACAGTATCCATGGATAGAGGGTTTGTACTTAAAATTCACAATTTCAATATAAACAAGTCTTTTGTTTCAGTCATGGATTGCATTAGAAAAGTAGTTTTCAGATCCAAATCTACATGCTTCCAAAGATTGAGTTCAACCATTTTGTTCTCTTTCTTTTTATTTTTTCCTGCAGGCTTCCCTATTGCTCAAACAACTCCAGTTTCTTACCTCTGACTGCTGCTGAGGATGACTCCTAAGCCAAAACTCACTGTATTTCTCCCTTTTGTTTTGGTAGGACTATTCAGATCAAAACACCTGCTCTCCATTTCACCAAGAAGTTTGAAGTTATAAGGGAGACAATGTTATAAGGAAGGACAGGTTAGGTAAAGACTCATAATTAATTTCACTTCTTGGTGAATTAGGCACACCAATCTTGCATCTGATGACATGCAACTTCCATGTAGAAATCAGTAAGCATATGGGATCTTACTCATCTTCAAGCTTATTCCTCAGGTTAATACTTTGATATAAATGGCCTCTATCTGTTAATCAAGTGCTATTTTTTTTCTGATTTATTCCCTAAAGATGGAAGAAATAAAGATAAAAGGAAAATATTCTCATACCACTGTTTAGATCCCACACCCTTGAAGCAGAACTTGTAGATGTACGTGTCTCTTCATATTTCATCTCTGTATTTTATTCCTGAAATTCAAAAAAATGCCATACCCTTTAACACTAAATATTTCTTGTGTTGTACATATGGTTGAACATTTTTCTGTTGAACTCTCAGTGAACTACTTCACTGAAGCTGCCCAAAGCTGAGCAGAATTCAGAACTGAGTGCACCTTTATTCTACAGATCTTCTGCCTAATGGGATGGAAATAGAAATCAAAGACTATTCCAATGTTTGCAAATAAGTGAAAGTTCATATGGAGAGAGTTCATTGTATCTGTTGCAGGTAGAGTGAAAGAGATCTCTCAGGAGATACTTGAAAAAGACCCAGAGGAATATTTAATGTCCAGAGTCAAAGGACTTAGGTGATGCTCTGCTCCACAGAAATACAGATAGTGAAATGGACATGGTCCTCAAGTGAGTTTCTGAGTCTTAAATCATGAATCAATGACACCCTACAACTGAGGCAAATAAGCAATATAAGCAAATAAGGCACCACTAGTGTTTAGAATAGTTGGCCTAAAGGCAGTTGTAATGCAGACAAACGAAAGTTTGAGGAATACGTTCTACAGGGCATTTGCCTCAGGGCTCATACCACTGATATACCACTATGAAGCTGAAATTTAGAATTTGAGCCACTTTCTTATTTCATGTGTCTGCAAGGTATTATTTTGTACTGAAATGGCAATAGCCATCTTCTGATTGATAAAAGTAGTGAAAGCCCTTTTCCAGGGAGTGGTGGATCACATTTCCACAACTCCTTTGTCTACCAAAAGACTAAAGGGAGTTTTCAGCATTCCTATCTTGAAGCTGCGCCTTACTTGTCACCAGGGAGTTAGGAACTGTCTATAGCTGATGTTTAAGAAAACTAAACTTCAGTTAACTTTTACAACTTGAGATATCATTTCACTATTTGTGTAAAGCATGGTTCAATTGTTTCTATCAGGGAAAGATAAGCAAATCTGCCATTGCTTAATCTGCAAGGAAATGTGTCAGTTGAAGGCTTCTGCTGAACATGAAGGCTTCTGCAGAACACTGAGCCTCTAAACTGCTGCTACGGCTACTGATCCTAGTGCCTTAGCAGTTTCTTTAGTGAAGTAAAAAAGCATTAGAAAACAGACAATAATGATACAATTTAAAATCTCTATAAAATAGTTGTACTTTGTTCACTAGAAGCCAATGTTTCTCATTTTTCATTGGTAAGAAGTGGTGCTTTTTGATGTATAACACTTTTCTCATGCTAGCTTCAGCACCAGAAGTGTCTGCAACTTACTGCTCTAACTCATATTTGTGTGAATATCCAGAAGAAATTACAGAGAACCTCTTGGACAGCCTGCAGCTTAAGGGTCCTGTTTCAAAACAATTGATATGTGTAACAGATATCTATTACTGACTAGGAGCTTAATCTTGACTTTTCACAACCTCTTGTAAACCAGAAAGAATGCTGTTGTGACATTCAATGCATCTAGCTACTATGCTCTTGTCATATTTTTACTTAGAATTTGTAATCCAGTAGTCCTAGAGGCACTGTGGGGATCTGAATTGCACTAAACTAAACATTCTGCAAACAAAATTATGGTCTCTACTGAAACAGCATGTAGTTAGAATACTTGTCTCCCGGGAGACACTGGAAAACTAAATTGAATGAACCCAATGTGTGAAATTAAACCATGTTTGTTAAAATATACCAAGCCCCGCAGGTTCCCCCTTAGAAAAAAAAGTCTGTTTCTGCTCACTATCATTTAAGCCATGGAGGAGTTAACGTTTTTGGTGTTCCTTTTATAGTATCCAGATGAATGCAGGCGAATGCTATTCAGCCAGAATCCCACTAAAAGGTAAAGCAAGTCCCTGTTTGGGTTGTGAGACTGCAAAACCTGAACTTGGAAAGACATGTGGGAAGACTATTACAAGAGGTAAACAATTAAAAACAGAGCCTTCTGCCCTCAGTATGTTGACTCCCCCGTTTATTTTCTGGATGGGATCTTTGGATGTGTATAACATCTTTGGGATAATCTGGTCTGGATTTACTGACAGAGTCAAGATGTGTGAGAGCCCCTTACTAGCAGCCCCCAGCAGTACAACCTGCTCAGAGCTGCTGATCTTCCATGGGTCCCAGCCAAACAGCCTCAAGGCATGCTCAGAGCATGTGAGCCCTCTCCATGTGGTTAGAATAAGCCAGACATATACAAAGTGCAGGTGATTAATGCTATGCTCAAGATGCACTTCACGTAAAAGAAGTCCAGTGCATCCCAAAGGTGTTAGACTCTCAGAGCTGCAGAGTCTCATTTCCTTCCCAGATACACTGAATGAAGTAGGGGAACCACATCAATGTGAATGTGGTTATAGCTTGGCATAGAATCCTGGGCTGCATCCAAAGCAGCGTGGCCAGCAGGGTGAGGGAGGGCATTCTGCCCCTCTGCTCTGCTCTCAGGACACCCCACCTGGAGTGCTGCATCCAGTTCTGGAGCCACTAAGCTAAGAAAAACGTGGAATTTTTGAAGTCTAGAGGGGCTGATAAGAGAACTTGAGTGCCTCCTCTAGGAAGACAGGCTGAGGATGTTGGAGCTGGAGAAGAGAAAGTTACGTGGAAACTTCATAACAACCTTCCAGGATCTGAAGGCGACCCGCAGGGAAGCCAGAGACGGACTCTTTGTTAGAAATTGTAGTAATAGGACAAGGAGTACCTTGCAAAAATTGAAAGAGAGTAAATTTACTCTTTCTGTGAAGGTGGTGAAGCACAGGAACAGGTTGCCCAAAGAGGCTGTGGACACCTCAACTCTGGCAGTGTTCAAACCCTGGGACCAGATGATCTTTAAGGACCCCTCCAATCCCTTAACATTCTAGGAGTCCATTTCCTGTGTTGTGTCTATTCCTGCTAAACGTCCTTACAAGAAGGTTTACCTTGTTCTAAGCTATCAAAACAGTCCTCCAAGTATCCTTACAGAGTCCTCTGCATATTTTCAAATATTCAGAGATGTTGTTCACACTGCCAGCTGTCTAGATTTGTATGCCAAGTTGTCAGTACATTTGCCGTGGGCGTGATAGATAGGTAGGTAGGTAGATAGATAGATAAATAGATAGATAGATAGACAGATAGATAGATTTAGAATTGCAAGGATAATCAGGTAAGTGGGGAGCATGAAGATATTACTTTTATGAGAAACTATGATAAGCCTGCATTAAAAGGTAGTCCAGAGTAATAAAAGGCATTAGCAGATATGATATAACGAAGAGATACAGAGCCTAATGAGGTACTTGAAGAATTCAGTGGAAGTCTTTTGGATAATTTCAGTGTGATGTGGAACAATCCCAAAATATAGACGACCCCAGATAAACATGCCTATGTTTATTTCTTATGGAGAAAAAAAAAAAATCCAACAAACCCCAAAGCAACCAACCAGCAGCAAAGAAAGAGGAAGAACAGGAGAAATCAAAGCTGCAGGAAATCTCATAAAGGCATTTGAGATGCATTCAGAGAGTCCTGTCACTAAGTAACCATGTAACACTGCATAGATACGTCTCCTGGTATTTGTTGGCTCTGGGGATGTATGTACTTTGCATATGTACTACAAAGTCTTTTCTGAAATAGCCAAAGTTTTTACCATCTTCAATCTATGAACTTTTCCCAGCTTTCATATCTCAGTTCATAGAAGATCAAGACAGTAATACTTTTTTTTTTTTTTTTGTCCATATCATTCATTATTATATGAAGTTAATATTAAACTACAGAGTTGCCTTATGGCCTTCAAAGCCTAGTCAAATAAATTAAAAAAAAAAAAAAAAACCAAAACACAACAAATGACAGTTACTCAGACATCACTGAATTAGATATTGCTATGGACTGAGATAACTCTGCCCGGATAACCCAGGATGATTGGGCTGGGGCACGATTTTCTAGGATTCATAAAACTTAGGGCAGGTCAAAGACACTAAATACATGTGTATGTGCAATATGTATGCCTTGACACGTGTACAAGGGCTTATTCCCACTTAATTGATATCTGTAGGATGAATTTCTCTCATGGTTTAAGTAGACTTCTCCTATTTTATGTCTAATAAACCATCTTCCTCATCTTCCTCATCTTCCTCTTCTTCCTCATCCTATGGCTTTTTCTGTTCTACCCAATTGCCAAAGGGAAATATTGATTTCTGAATGCCTAGAAAAATAAGAATAACATGGAAAAGGAGATTTTGTAAAACATGAGAGCAATGTTCTAACTGGAGATACTTTTCAAGAGAAAAGATGTTGACAGCTTTGACTTCTATTAATGGAAAGAAATCAAATGCTTGTCAGTGTGGTATGAAATCATGTGCATGTTTCTGTTTCAGTGTCAGATTTTTAAAATCTCATGTTTGGAAGAATCAAAGGCGGTGAGGAAGATTCCACATATTTCCATGAGGGAAAGCTAATATCTAGTCATCATATAAACACTCAGCATAAAACATTTCATTTGTTTATTTGTCTGACATGTCTCCCTGACAATAACCTGGGGCCTAAATGAATTTTTATAGTCTCAAAGCCACAGTTTCTTGTACAGGTCAAAGATTAAATGTACTCTTACATCAGTTTCAGTACTCTGTAATTTTACATCTCATATTATGTGCATTATGGAAACCTAACTTCAAAATAAAGACCAACTCTTTACCACTGTAGTAAGTAATTATGGGAAAGTATACGTGCACTGTGGCGTGAGGCATCTGCCAAAGCAAAGTGGAAAAAATCATAGTCCATCTGACTAAGCAAAATGCTAGGTTTTCCACCAAATCCACAATCATGTATTGAAACAGTTCACAACTTCAGCTCAACACACTTCAAACACTCTTTTTGAGTATGATGAACTCGTAGGCTAAAGGAAAAAGTGTTAAATCATAAAAAGAAAAAAAATTGCTTCTTAGGCAGGGACAAAGTGGTTCTCTTTTCTAAATGAAGAGCAGCAGAGGAGTAGAACCGGATGCCTGAAAATTATTAACTAAAAAACAAAGGGTGTCAGACAACTAGTGAGTTGCTTATAGCTTGTATAATTAAACCTATGCCCCAATAAGAATTGTACAATCAGAAGGACATTTTTATATGCATGAAGAGAGCTTTCTGTCTCTTGTAACTTTCTCATATGTTCAGAAATTATGTTAAAATTAAATAGCTTGTCAAAATATCACTCATCAGAGTAAATCCTGGCTAAAATTTGCACCACCCAGGAAAACAATTTGGCTCTTATCTACCAAAGTGACAAAACTGTAGGGGCTTCGCAGTGCAAGGAGAAAGGCCAAGAAAGTCAACTTTCCTTGCCTTTGAACTTCCTTGTGGCTGGAGCATACAGTGTATGTGTATCTATCTATCTATCTATCTATCTCAGTGAAATTGAATCCATAAACTGATTGCATGCCTGCACGACCAGAATTACTATCAGAGATTAGATGGATTTAAAATTAAAATCATGATTTGAACATATATACTCTTAGTGCATACAGAGGAAAAGAAAGTCAACCCAGGGATCAGTTTATGAATGAAACCCTTTAAATATCTCCCAAAATTCTATGGGAAAAGCTCTAAAACTTTGCTCATTTTCAAATGGTTTTGGTTCTACATCGTTTGCACAGCACACGTGTCTTTCTGTTTAAGCATGAGCTGATCTCCTCAGTGAAGTTAAAAGAATTCACAATCTACAGGCATTGCGTGGTTAAGGACCAAAACTGCTGGAAATCAGTTTCTCTTTGAGAAACTCTTACAGATTCCATTCTGAACTCTGGAAAACTCATGCTTCAATTCAGATGAGTTGATATGTCATGAACCCTGCTGAAGAGTCTGTCAGTTTTGGACTGTAATAGAAATGAGCACAAGGGAAATTTTACCCAGAGCTGTGGGGCTTTTCTAACTTTCTATATATTCTGTCATTTGACTCATTCTAAAGGCTATCTGTTGATTGACATACACAGATGTACTCTCCTCCTCCATGTTTTTACTTATCTTGTTCCAAGCTGCAAAAATCACCCATTTTGTCCTGCAAAATTTGGGTTTCTTCTCACACTACAATAAAAGCAAAATAAAGGGAAAAAGTTTTCTAGCTTCTTTCTTCTTCAAAGTCTTGAAAAAATGACACTTTAAATGTAGGATGGTGTATACCATACAAAGAGCATAAAACACTTCCCACTTTTAGTCATTTTACTTCTTCAAACTCTGCATCACTCCAATATGGTGAGTTTTCACCTTGGACTTCCATTTACACAACGAACCTTTTTAACTTAAAATATTTTCTTTTGCAGCTGGTGTCTGTGCCTATGCCAGCCTTAAAAAAATATGCATGTCATTAGTGATTTAAGTATTTAAACTGGTTTGCAATTTTGGGAGTAAATGGTTGCTACTTAGGTATCATTGCTGAATTCCTGCCTTGATGGCACTTAGTTTTTCATGCTCTTGCAACTGCAGATTCTGCAAAAGCCAAAATTTCTCAAAGAACTCCTACTAACATTGTATCTTTTCTAGAAGAGTCAAGCAGCATGTATTGCTAGTAGACAGTAAAGCATCCTTTGTCTAGTTCATTAACATGAAATGGAGATTATGTCTCTAAATTACAGTGATTGATGTTTGTTACAATTTCTTTAAGCACAGCCAAGATGTTTATGGCATTTTTACAATTTTTTAGTAACTTGACTAAGATGTGTTTTGCATTTAAAAAGTCTTTAAAAGCTGCAACATTTCATCATTTAACATTTTTTTCGTGTTACACAGAGCTACTAGGATAAATGTTCCATGTTGCAAACAGGGATTTGGCCATGTGTTCCTCATTATCTTCAATGAGATTCAGACGGCTAACTCGCTGCCTTAACTTTGAATATTTATATATATGTGTACACCTACTGCTGTGTTTCACTGGAGCTGCTACTCTCTAAGGATCAAGAATGCTTATTTCTACCTGGAAATCTGCTAGCACTTCCTGATTTTTCTGAAGAACATGAGGCAAATTTTGATCCACCAGTGATTACACTGCACGTGTCCTCCTTTTTCACTCTTCATGAGTACTTCTCTAAGGAAGTTTATTTTGAGCATTTTGGGAATGAATGCTCGTTTTTCAAGCAAACAACTTGCTAAAATAGTAGTCACTCACATGTATTCATAGTTATGGTCTTTTCAAAAAAAGAGATATACAAACACTGCAGTGTGAGCCAGGAGATTAATCAAGCACCATGAACAAAGAATGGTGGATTTTCACACAAAGTCACTATCAAAGAACTTGTGGAGAAGTTTCTTTGCTGCCTGTGAAATTATGAATATGAAGACTAATTTTGCACAAACTGAAAGCAGAACAAGCTGCCTTCTGCTACCTCTTCCAAGAAAGCTGACAGGTGAAGTGCAGAACGTGCTGAGAGATAATTGTGTTAAATCTTTCTGCATTTGCTCAGCAACATCAGTCAGAGCTCTTCATTAAAGTGGTTTTGTACTATTCAGTGGATGGAAAGGTGATTCAAGAGTAAAAACCACTTCATTTTATCATCACTGGTAGTCAACAAAAATTGACCTCTCAAACTGATGTCAAGTACCTCAAGTCTACATACTTAGAGATGGACCCAAAAATCAATCTTGATTAATTTGATGAAAATCCACTTAATTTTTTTAATTGCTTAGGTTTCAAAAACTACAGCAAAGTGAACATGAATCATAAGTACATTGGAACATGTAAACTTCAGAAAACTTTCACTGAGATGTGATGGTGTTCTACAGTGACTAGAGTGGAACTACACACTCCCTGCTTTTCTTTTGAAATGATTGCACCTGATGATATTGACACTGTTTGGTATCTAAAACCATCCTTGTTTAAATTTAAAAAAAAAAAACCCTAAAAAATTCCAAACAACTTCCCATTCCCTAAATTTTAGCAGAAAATACACAATACAGAAATATATGCAGAAAGTTCAGTGCTTCCAGCACAATAAATTAAATTATTGAAGAGACACTGTCTCCTATATAAGAGTATCTTTGTAAGGTAGGCCCTTTCCTTTCCTTCTATTTTCCAAGAGTCTAACTTCCTGGTTATGAGTAAGGCTTAGCTATGAGCCTGTTTCTGTTCTCAGAGTATCTTACACCCCTCCAGGATGCTCACCCTGACCCTTCCAGCAGCAGCCAGGCCAATGCACATGAGTAGCTCTCCTCTCAGCTGCTCACTTTCATGGCCCTTCAGCTGTGTATCCCATACACAGCGTTTACACAACAAACTGAAAACAAACACACTAAACAGTTTTGCTGTCTGTGATAAGGTGCCTTAATATTTACTCAGGAGCTGAACATCCAAAAAGAACCAGCTTTAAGAATAAAAAATCCGAACAAATTCACAAAAAAGCACATTGTGCTTCTAATTGTTCTTGCTCGAGAAGAATAATAGACTTGTTAAGGTTGGAAAAAATATCTAAGATCTAAGATCATCTAGTCCAACCATAAACCCTGTTCACCACCAAACCAGATCCCCAAGTGCCACGTCCACACTTCCGTATACCTCCAGGGATAGTGACTTGACCACTTCCCTGGGCAGCCTGTTTTAATGCCTTCCCTTTCAGGGAAGAAGATTTTCTTTTTAGCTTTTCCAAGCTAAACCTCCACTGGCACAACTTGAAGCCATTTCCAGTCATCCTGTCACTTGTTACCTGGGAGAAGAGACTGATTCCTTCTTCACTACAGCCTCCTTTCAAGCAGCTGTCAGAGCAATAAGGTGTCCCCCGAGCTTCCTTCCCTCCAGGTTAAACCACCCCAGCTCCCACAACTTCTCCTTGTGCTCCAGACTCTTCACCAGCTTCATTGCCCTTCTTTGGACTCACTCCAGCATCTCAATGCCTTTCTTGTAGTGGGGCCCAGAACTGAACAGAGGATTTGAGGTGTGGCCTCACCCGTGCCAAGGACAGAGGGACAGGGAAAGGACATGACAGTGTAATGCTGTCAGTAATGTGTTTTTTGCCCCTGAAGCTTCTTCAGCAATGCCATATGAAGTCGCATGCACGCAGGGCATGCTGGGCAGTGATGAACTGCAAATTTTAATATGAGGAAGCCAAGGTACTCCCTTCCCCCTCAGGTGAAACCACAACCTCTTCCTGCTTATCTGATGAATTTGCCCTTGCTGGTTTAATTTCTCTCCCTCCTCCTTGTCTCAGATATACAAACTACCATGTGTATCTACAACATAATCCAGACATGGTATTTGGTTTTCATTTGTGTTTTTCCCATCCTGTTTTCTGCAACAGAACAATCTATGTCTGCATCTACTACACAATCTTGCATCAATCACACAAACATTTAGATTATTTGCTACACTGACTAAATACTAAGTGAGGAAGAGAAACAATCTTCCTATAATACTGACAGCAGACACCACATTCTTGAGAAAGCTCAAGTTTTAAAAGGGATTTTTCTTCACACAAACCCAGACATCAACATTGAAGAAGGAATATTTGTTCCTTCTCTACCCAGTGCAAGAACTGCCATTCGCCACAAAGACACCAGTGTTGCAGACAATTTAATTTTAAATACTCCCAAGGGAGTTTTCTTGAAAACTGTTATTTTTCTTACTATATCCACATTTTCCTGTAAAGTGTGCTAGGCTTTATCCATAGACACTTGATCAGAGTCCTTACACCTTCAAATGTTATTAAACCACCAACTGGTTGTTTCTGCCAATTTTCCCCTGATGTTCTGACCTAATTTCCCTGTTTTCATATCTGTTCTTGAATTCAAATCCTAACCTTCTTGTTTAATCAGCATCATCTCATTTTTGGATGTTTATGCAGTCTTAGCACTTTCAGTGTGTCATCATATCTATTCCCATCAGAGCAATGGATTATCGCCCCAATAGAGCAAGTTTATGGCAGTCTCTCAGGACTTTCTGCTTCTAGGTACTAAGCATTCAAATTATTTTTTTGTTCAGAGGACAGATACAGAGAAAATAAAAATGGCAACTAAAATGACCAAGTTCTAAATATAGGTTTATTTGTTTGCACATTCCCATTTCCATGCCGTATTTGTCTCACTACAAACACATAATGATGAGTTAAAATTTTCATTTTTCATATATTTATCAAAAATACTATCATTCTCTATTAAAAAATGTTCCTAGAAAATAAAATCTCAATGAAAAAATTTCATCCACGTATAGAAATGAATGTAAGAACTTTGAGTTATTAAAGTGAGTTAATAGTGTCATTGTATCCAATGTTATTTATTGTGTTTTTCAAGTTAATCAGTTAGTTTTCCTTCTGACTGCCTTGGTTTTTTTGGTTTTGGTTTTTTTTTTTTTTTTAATCTCTGTAAGTAGCCCAGTTACAATTTATTTATTTTTATTGATAACACAGTTTCAAATTTTAACTGATTACCCAAAGTGTATATCTTGCAGGATAAGGTAAATAGGTATTATATTCCTCTTCCATGGCATGATTTCTCTACAGAGATATTTTAAAATTGCATTGGTGATTTTCCTCCATATCATGGTATAAAATCCTACTATATTTTATTTGCTGTCTAGTATTATCTCAGAACTTCTTTCTGTTCTTCAATTTCTCTTCTGCAGATGTCCAAGGTTTCCAATTATGTCTTTACATGTCTCAACTTATACTTTACTAATGTTGCTCCCTATGTATTTGCTAATGGCTCTGAGACTTTGCAATCTTCTATGTTGTCTGGTTTTTTGCAAATTGATATTGTATGGAAATTCACTGTGAATTCACTAGCATATTTGTACTTTTTCTTCTAGATCTTTCACGACTTTGAAAGTTGAAACTACAACACACTGATGGAATTTCTCAATATGTAACAAATTCCAGTGGGAGTCAGTTTTTGCTGATCATCATTACTTCTTTTGATCACTATGTCGACCTTCAGGTTATTTCTCATATCAATATTTTGGGATTTTGCCCTTTAATTAATACTGTGAAGATATACAGTGCTCACATACACATGCAACATTTACAGAATCACAATCATTTGCCAGGGAAGTGTGAGAATTGCAGTCTACCGGGTTGCAATTTGTATTTTCTTTCCAACTTTAAAATATCAAACATATAACACAAAATTCCAAAGTGTTGAAGAATTGGAGAGTGCAAGAATGTCAGGGAAAGTACATTAAAAGATAGAATCACAGAATATGCTGAGTTGGAAGGGACTCACAAGATAAACAATAAAATTGCAGATGAGTTTACAACAATGAAAAAGGGACTGGGTCAAAGCCTGAACATCAGTTTCTGGTAGATATGGACAGTGTTGATTTTGTTGGCTTACCTGAAAGTTACATTTTCACTTTGTAAAGTCAGATTTTCACTTCTGATCTTTGATTTTAACTATTTTGTATTGCTTCATGTTGGACCTCTTTCTGTAAGAAGTGTTACTTCTCTGGAGTTAGAATGGTATTAAAATGTACAATTTTGTAAAATACGTATCAGACCCTTTTTTGATATAATAAAGGTAGAAACATAATTAATCAATAAAGTAGTGATTTAAGCAATCAGTTCAAGCCAGTTAAATAATGCTTCGTTACCTTGGGAAAATTGCTTTTTAAATAGACAGAGGAAAATTGTTATTATTTTTTTTTGTCCATTTCTTGTATTTGAATCCATGTAGGTTTTTTTTTTTTTAATTTTACAAAACAATTAATAAATGCTCAGCAATCGGCTTAGAGTAATCTTATATACTACTGTATTCACATCTTGCAAACTTACTTGAAAATATTCCACAGGTTTTGATAATAAATTCTATAAATTTTATTGGGATTCTTAATGCAATCACTGTGTTTACATGTTGCATACCAAAATTAAATAAGACAACTAAACTACTTTTGGCCCTACTACTAGCACAGCACACTAAAAATTAACCATAAAGCATTAAGTCTTGGATAGATTAAAGCAGTTAATCACATGCATAATCTCATGGAATTTATCAAGTCAACACATAATTAAGACCTTTACTGGACCAGATCTTCAGATTGTAATTGGAAAAAGATGAAGAAATTTAAATAGGATTTGTTGGGTTGGTTTTGGGGTTTGTTTGCTTGTTTTTCTGGATTTTGTTGTTGTTTCATTACTTTCAGGGTAGTTTCTGGGGAGGGGTTGTTTGGTTGGGTTTGTTTGGTTTGGTTTAGTTTGATTTGGTTTATATTTAGGATGAGTAGGACTCACTTGTTAACACTGTATTTAAATGTCTTTCTACCTTATATCTTGTACTCTTTGTACTTAAGTACAGGTTGTACTTAAAGGCGCACCTCAAAAACTGAGAACTATCATAGGCTTCTATAAAAACAAGTGGACTGATCAGAGAAACAATGAACCATGGGGATTGTAGAGCCCATTCGGATTGATTTCTTTACCACTTGAAAGTCATAAACTTCCTCTACTAATGTATTTCCTGAAGTTTGTAAAGAGGAAAATTTGAAAAGTTGAATGTATGATTTTTAAGAAAGATTAATTTTAGTCTTAGTTTCCACTATTTAAGTGAATAACTTCCACATAAATTTACATTATGTTTTGAAAACACTAAAAACTGGGAACTGACTTTCTTCACAGTTGGCCTTCTTATATGTGTTAGTGAGGTACTCCAACACTGAGGCTGCAAAATCACAAATCACTCAAGAACAAGTACTTTGAGACTTTTACATCAGTAAAATTTGTCCTTATTTTCTTATGATAATCACAATTTGATATTAGCATCAGAGTTCAAGCTAAAATATTATATCCAAAATATGTATCTTCTATTACTTCAATACATTTAAGATATCCAGGCATTTTTAAACAAAAAAACCCCAAGTAACATTTTAAAAATTCAGTAAATGGAAAAGGTTTCTAAGTGTTTCCACTTTCTAGAAATTTAAGTTAATATAAAGCCTATTTCCATGCCCATGAATGTCATCACAGCCAAGATTTAAGTACATTCTTTGTAACAGAAGCCAATCTGAACCATTTGAACTTTTATTAGTGGAAAACTTATAGTTGAAGTCAAATGATTGAATGCAAACTCAGATTGCAGAGACATTCCAACTGCATGTGACTTCTCTCCACATGTTTAAGAAATTCCATCTAGTTTTCTCTATTAATTTGGTGGCTATAATATCACCACGACAAAAATTACCATGGTAGCTTGGTCCTTTTTTATTGCAGACTGGTTGCTCCACTTATTTATTAAAAATGTTCTAAAAAAGTTACCATTACCTTAAAATAAAGAAAAAAATAAAAAGCATGGAGATAAGCACTTCTTGTTTTTATCCATTTTTCAGCTCAGGATTTTAGTCATGCTTCAAAACAAGAGGAAGCATCTGTCCTAGCATACTGTAAATTCAATCAGGAATCAACTTGTACAAATTCAAGCATTCTATTTCTGATCTACTACGGAAATATGTTTTGGAATTAAGTTGCTAACAGTCAGCTCCACGTATTGGCTTTGGATGACATTCAAATCTTCCCAAGAATACCAGAGTCCTTTCCTAATTGGCCAATATTTTATTATTTAATATAACATGCAGCCATTTATTTTTATGCATAAATCATTTAAGTAATAATGAAGATTTTTAAGATAATTTTACCCAGATTTTATCTTCTGAAACCTTCATCACACAGTTGCTTCCACAAGTTGCTACCAATTAAACACAGGGAAACTCTTCTCTTACAGTAGACAGACTGTGCAGAGGAATGTCCTTCCTGATGGAGAAACTCTGCTTTGCAGGAATTTCTTCTTTGATTACCAGGAGCTGCAGAATTAGACCCATATAACTGAACAAACGCTGTGTGGCCATTCCTAGCATCTTTTGCAACAAGAGGCAATTTTTTGCAGCTTTGTTATGTCAGTCATAAACTGATCTCTTCTTCTTTAGGTCATTTTTATGACTTCACTAAAATGAGTGAGAAAAGACACTTTCATTTACAGATTATACTATACAGCATGTCAAATATATTTAACACCCTTCTTCCCAACGTATAATTGAATCTGGAATTAAAGCCAGGTAAAAGAGAGAGAATCGTGGATGATAAACATACGTCTTTATGTCTAAACAAACAACAATTACAGAAAGAAGCACAGCTATTATCAGCAATAGTGTGGCCAGCAAAACTATGGTAGTGATCATCTGTCTGTACTCAGCACTGGTGAGGCCACACCTTGAATCATATGTTCATTTCTGGGTCCCTCACTACACTGAGGTGCTGGAGAGAGTCCAGAGAAGGGCAATGAAGCTCATGAAGGGTCTGGGCCACAAGTTTTATAAGGGGTGTCTAAGGGAGCTGAGCTTGAGCCTGAAGAAAAGGAGGTTCAGGGGGAACCTTACTTCTCTCTAAAACTACCTGAAAGGAGATTGTGGCAATGTGAGGGTCAATTCCTTGTCCCAGGTAAGAAGGTGTAGGATGAGATGAAATGACCTGAGGTTGCACCTGTGGAGGTTTCTATTGGATATCAGGAAAAATTTCTCCTCGGAAAGTGTGGTCAGTCATTGGAATGGGCTGCCCAGGGAAGTGGTGAAATCACCATCCCTGAAGGCATTTGAAAGACATGTAGATATGATGCTTAGGGACAAAGTTTATTGGTGGATTTTCAGTGCTGGGTTAATGGTTGGACTCAATGATCCTAAATAGAGATCTTTTCCAAATGGAAAAATCTGGTAATTCTCTTACTGTGACTGTGGTATAGAAAAAAAATAACACAGTTAATATATGTATTGGTTTGCCGGATGGAGATTGCTTAGTGGAAGTCAGATGCTTTACTTAGCTGTTGAGTAAGCAGGGTGTGGTAACTCCTTCAGTATTTGAAAAATATTTTATACATAAAATAGAGGTATCCTTTTCAAACAATGCAATATGTTCATTACAAGATGCATAAAGGCAAAAATCAATAAAAGGACTGATGTATCTGCCTGTAGATAAGCAAAGGAAAAGGGATTAACTGATGAGATGAATACATCTGACACGTAAACATGTACAGCAGAGTTGGTCACATCTTTTTGCTCAGTGGAAAGAAATAAACACACCTAGGATATGTTTCACCCTATTGTAAAACAGATGTCAGAAATAGGCCACACGTTCCAAAAATTTCTTTTAAGCCTTGAATAATAATATTTTGTACAGAAATCTAAATCTAAATCAATGAAATGGTCATTTGTGGTGAATCTCATTATCCCTTAGAGTGAAGCAGTTATGTTTGTGGACTTGTGTTTTTCCTGGCTCCTGCTGAGATCAGAATTTAAAAGTGCACAAATAGTAGGAGAAATGTCATGTTTACAATTCTTTTCAGCATGGTGAGAAACAGGAAGTGACAGAAATAGTATTCTGGGATGATATTGTAGCAAAGGGTTCTCAGACATTATTCTTCATGCTTTGTCACAAATGCCTTATATTATGGTTTTGTGAGTTTGCAGGGTGGGTGAAATGAAAATCTGTGGAATCCATCCATTTTGTTTTTTCCATTAAAACAAAAAAAGTTTCCTACGACAGGAAGAAGATCCAGAAAGGAAGAAACACACTTAGAAAACAAAACTTACATTAAGAATGCTTTGCTAGAAATATTTATACTTTACTCCTGGAAATTATACAAAATACAACTTCACAGTGGTATCACTTGAATCAAAGGGTCTCTGCATGTTAAGATATTGAACAGAGGTCTAAGGTTATCCTTTCTGATGAATTTTGTTTAAAAGTACTTGACATATGTTGAAATCTGTTTCTTCCAAAAGTCAAACAAAAGCTGGCCTTTCTAAAAATTGCATGAAGTACAGAAAAACAATATTTTATAAGGCTGAAGCAATACACAAAGTGCACAAGGAGGATCTCTTGCTAACTCTCCAAAAAATTGTTTTACCTTTTCATCATGTAGCCTACTATAATTGTCTCTCTCTTCAATGAGGGTGTGTGAAACATACTTTCAGTCACTTGGGTTAAATGAAAACCTTATGGCATGGCAGGAGAATCAGTCAACCTGTAGCCTGGGTTTGTCTAGCAAGATTTTGAGATGCTGGATGGGTGTGCTGGGATCACTTACCTCAAGTAGGTGTTGACTTTGGCTGGATGCCAGGTATCCACCAAAGCCACTCTATCACTCCCCTCCACAAATGGGCAGAGGAGAGAAAATATAACGAAGAGTTCACAGGTTGAGATGAGGACCAGCAGAGATGACTCACCAGTTACCATGGACAAAACAGACTTGAGGATATTAATTGAATTCATTACTAACATAATCAGAGGAGGAGAAGTAAAGTGAGTCTTAAAAAACACCCCTCCACCTCCTCAACCCTTTCTGAGCTCTCCATCTTTGCCCCCAGCAGCACAAGAAGACAGGGAAGGGGTGCTATAGTCAGTTCATCACACCTTGTTCCTCCTGCTACTCAGTGAAGAGTCCTTCCCCTACTCCAGTGTGGGGTCTCTGCTACAGGATATAGTCTCTCATGAACTATTCCAACATGAGCCCATCCCACGGCCAATGTTTCTCCACAAACTGCTGCAGGGTGGGTCACACTTTCCTGGGGTGCTGTCCTTCAAGGACAGGCTGCTTCAATGTGGGTCCCCCATGGGGTCATGAGTTCTACCAGGAAACCTGTTCCAGCATGGGCTCTTCTCTCCATGGGCCTGCAGGTCCCTGCCAGGACCTGCTCTAACAGGGCATCCCATGAGGTCACAGTCTCCTCTCAGGCATCCACCTGCTCCAGTGTGGGTCTCCTCCAGGGGCTGAAGATGGATCTCTGCAGCCCCATGGTCCTGCATGGGCTGCAGGGGCACAGCTGCCCCACCATGGGCTGCACCACGGGCTGTGGAGGAGCCTCCTACCACTCCTTCTCCACTGACCTTGGTGTCTGCAGAGTAATTCCTCTCACATATTCGCACTACGCTCTTCCCTGGCTGCAATTTAAACTGTGCAATAACTTTTTTTTTTACCTTTTTAAATATGCTTATGTATAACACCTATTACAAAGATGTTACCACCATTTCTAAGTGACACAACCTTGGCACACCTGTCTTGGAGCTGCAAGTGACTGGCTCTGCTTGACATGGAGGAAACTTCTAGCAACTTCTCACAGAAGTCACTCCTGTTGTCCCCCTCTACTACCAAAACCTGGTCATGTAAACAAAATTCACTGGAATACATGTATTTCTTGCTTTCATGAATGTTTGGTTTTGATTCTGATGTAGTAAACAAAATTATGCCCTAAGCTGTTACGTCAGAGGAAAAAAAAAGAACCCTCATCTAAAGCTGCTCTCTTGTCACCTGCTGAGAAAATTGTCTCTTTTCCACTATACCTACTGAACACCTTGTGGGAAAATGCCTAAATAGGCTGAAGTAAAATTAGTAATTGTTTCCTATTTAAACCTTTGAAGTTAACCTGTTGTGGGTTTTTGCCCTCAGAGTGGGTTGGAGAGCTAATGTAGTCAGCCAGACAGTGCAGAGTACCAGTAGCCTACATGGTGACAAGTAGCTGGAGTGGTAAACTCTCAGCAAAACTGAGCCTGGAAGTGGACAGCTGTTCTCAACCTACTCCAGGCAGGGAGCCTGCTAACAGCAGGCAGACAGGCTGAACCTGGGTGGGATGTTTGTCTCTTCAGCAACACACTCTAACCTGTGAATTTCTGAGTCAATGGGAACACCACAAGGCACCCTGCATGAAGAAAAGCCTCCTTTATTTAGCCTAAAAGTGCAAGGTCCCCTCTTGTTCCCTTTCATCTTCTCTACCCACAAAAATTTCAATTGATTGGCAGAGTTTTGCAATTAAAAAATAATTGGGAAAGAGAAATTCTGATTTTTGTGGGTAGATTTTAAATGAAATGTCTTGTTATTATTTTTTTCTCTGTTGTATTTTCAGGTTAACAGATGAAATAGCATTCACACTGGAAGACCTGAATACTGTTGGGATGGGTTCTAGCACTCAAGTTCATTACATTCTTTGGGCTCTCTGTGTCTGTCATTGTTCATGAGATGGCCATCAGTAACCTCAGAAATAGGTCTGCACAACCAGGCCAACCGAGTCAGATAAAGCTTTGACAACTCTCCCGGGTCTTCCTTCTCAGGAAGCAAATCTGGTGTGTTTCAGAAATACAAAAAGGAAAACTTTCTATGCTTTATTTTTTTTTTTTAATAGGGAATCAAGTCACTGAGGAAAGAAAAAAGTAAGTGTGTAAATTAATTTCATTTGATTTTCCCCTGCTTCCCTGATTATCCACTCAAATGTTGCTTGTTAAAACTCAAAACATACAAAACCAAAGTTAATTTCTGGCTACTCAGCTTCTCTTTCCACATCACTCACAACACAGATACTCTTTAAGTGATTCCTCACTTCAGCTCTTTTTTATTTCTTTCTGACAGCCTCTTCTTCTTTCATCAAAGATTAGAAAGACTGATGCTCTTCCTCTGAAGAACAGACTTCTGGTTTAGCTTTCATGGCCCACAGTGAGAACTACCTCATTACTGGAGTTTGTTCACAGAAATGTTATACTCCAGAGTGATGATACTTTTTAGAAACAATTTTAAGCTGATGGGTCTAGTAATTACTACATGCATGATGTCCCACAAGTCATTATTTTGCTTCTGAACCAGAATCCAAGTAAATGAATGTTACTTTATTTATGTGGCTTTGTGGGCATTGTATGAATGACAGGCATTTGCATCTCTAAAACCACTATATTTAATTAACACATCTGTTGGGAAGTTTGGAAGGGGTTAGAAGCTGAAGGATTACTGTTTTACCACTAAAAATTATTATGATTGATGAAAATTAGCAAATTTTGGCTGCAGAGGTTTTCAACAGATTGTTCTCCAACTGAATTGAGAAGTTTATGTTTAAGGTGTAGTATTTCAGTACATATGCCACAGGCACAGATCCTATGTTGAAGGTGTGGTTTCACCATGGGCAGGCAGGAGTTCAACCATTCCTGGGAAACCAAAGAACCATTGCACACAACACTGACTTGGGAAGACAAATGCCATTATTCTAAACATCCACCCGTTCCTTCTTCTTCCCCAGCTTTATATGCTGGCATGATATATATATATGTATGTATATGTATATATACATATATATACTCTCATATACATACATAGGTATATAAAAATACATATATAAAAATATATATACACACACCCATATACCTATGGTGTACATCTATACATATGGCATGATGCCATATGGTATGGAATATCCCCTGTGATCCCTGGGGTCCTGGCTGTGTCCCCTCCCAACACCTTGGGCACCTCCAGCACCCTTGCTGGTGGGGGAGGTAAGAGGCAGAAAAGACCTCGATGCTCAGCAATTTCTAAATCATCCCTGCTTGCTAACACAGTTTCCAGCATAAATCCAAAGCAAAGCCCATACTGATAACTCTGAAGGAAATTAACTTTATCCCAAATAAAAGTAGCAGGCCACAGCAAATCCATACTTCCTCTATGATTTGTTTGTTTGCTTGCTTGTTTTCTCTTTGTGGCACTCTGCTTTGGAAATGATCTTTTATTAAGATGGGCAACATTTTCCCTTTCTAAATATGAAAATTAGTCTTACAAAAAAACCTCCAAACCCAAACCAAGTATTTTTCAGGGCTTATTTGCCTGTGAAACAGATACTAAGGCTTGAATGAAGGTAGTTCCAGGCCTATAGAGCAACAAAGAAAAAAATAAACAGAAAAAATATTAAATAAAATCTTTTCATTTTGCAGATATATTTTGCAATATTTCAAGAGTCTGAAGTTCCACTTGATAAAGCTGGAGTGTCTCTTTTTCTTTTTCTCCCAAAGCCTTGGCCCACAGTGTTGTTGGCTCTTGGAAATCGAAGCAGGTTTCACATCCACTCCTCTATGCTAAGCCAGCTCAATTACAACCCTGAATGACAGTCACAATTGAGTATCTGACAAGTAAAACACAAGCAGATTACTTTTAAAATAGCAATTAGACAAACCCTTTTTTTTTTTTGCCAAGCTGTGTTCACAGTTTCTCAAAAAACTCATTCTTTCTCATTCTTCTTTTACTTCCCCCAAACATCTATGTTTTGGTGCACATATAAGGAGAGAGGAAACTGTTTTTTCATTTTTGATATTCTACCACTTTTTTCAGACAGAGACTTATGTATGATCGTAAGTGCACTAAGAAAACCCCAGAAATTCATAAAGTAGAATGTAAATGGCTGACATTCAAGATCATAAAGCAAACCAAGAAGTTCTTTTTGCATCAATTAGATGGTGTTTTCTCAAGAAAATGTTGAGGTTTATTTATCCTGGGATTGATGCACTAATGATTAAGACAGAGTTCCTCTCTCTCTCTCTTATAGGAAGAGAGGAATTATCATTTGTCCACATTCAGGACTCTCTCAGATTATTCTTTTGATTTTTTTTTCCCTACTGTCTTCATTATAGTCTCTGGCAAACTAGTACTCTTCCATCCTGCCTTTGTTGCTGTGGTACTTGTGCAATTGATACCTTCTTGTGTGCACACCTACAACCAGGCAATAACTGCCCCTTGACAGATGGTGAACTGAGATGCTGAAAGAAGCTTCAGTGCCACGGTGCTGTGCACTGGGACAGCCAGCAAGGTGACTTACCTCCCTAGACCTGGGCATGTCTGAGGAGGAAATCCATCGGCACACAGTGGCTTGGCTGTTAAAAGGTCCTGGCTATGGGTGGGACCTGAACCCTGCTCCCCACTGTGGGATGTGAGCCTCAGTCCATGAAGTAGTCTTATGTCATCTCCTGAAGGAGAATACCTGAACATTACATTTGAGAAAAAAACAGCGCAGGGTACAGGAAAGCAGAGAATGAAAAGAGGACAGAACAAAAGGAATCATTTTTTTCTCTTAAAAGGAACCATGGGGGAAGTGTTACCCTGCAGATTTATGAGAAAATATTCACAATCCACAAGTGTGTTACCAGGGCTCATTTTGTGACTGAGGGATTTCTGACCCACATTTCCCAACTTTTTAAAATGTTAAGGCATAGATTCAGCAATGAGACCACATGTCCCAGATGAACAGCTAGATTACAATGTAATTTGTGACAAGACAGATCCAGCAATGCCTTTCTGAACCTGTCATGAAAATTCGATGAATAATGGGAAAGTGTATTCAAGTGCCTCATTCAATCTTTACAAACAATATAATTTTGATGTGATAAGGAAGTTCATTCAAATGGTCAAACTAGGTATGATAGAATCTACTCAAATCAAGTGGTTGAATTGGTAGCATGCTGAATGTCTTGCATCTGTACTTCATGCTCCATACTGATATAACAAGGATTAGTATGAAAGAGAGTGGACATTTATCTCTTAAAAAGGCTTTTCACCACTTTCTGTAACAGTACCTTGTTGTATCAGGCCTCAAATAAAGACGGAGAATAAGTAGTAATTATTTCACCCTGCAAAGCCACCCGGAGATGCTTTTGTTTTCTGAGTCTTCATACTTAGACACATTTATGGAAATTATGTTACTTTTAAATGAAATTATGTGTGTGTGTGCAGAGGAAGTGTTCAGGCTGTTACAGCAAAGTGGATTGTTACTTCATTTTATGATGCTCTCGAAGCAGACAGTTTCAAGTAGTACTTCCTGTACAATAATAATAAAAAAGTCACAGAATTGTAAATGTCTGAGCAAACCACCAGCTCCAGAAAGCTACATAACATTAGTCCTACAATTATGTACCTTCTCTAAGTCTTCATTCTAGAAAAAATTCCTTCAAACATAAGACTTACAGGCTTCTAGGAGAATTTAAATATGTTAGGAGTACTTAATTTGTTTTCTCGAACTGCACTTGCCCTTTTCAGGATGTGAAAACTGAGACTGACGATCATTCTTGGTAATGGAATGAGCTACAGAAAGTACAGAATAGATTAAGTGGAGAATAATAGTTTGTGATTTGTTTTCAAAAAGCAGTGTGCCTTCAATTTCTTTTCTGCACACTATAAATGTCCCACATAAATTATGTCATGTCATGGCTGCCACATAAGAATAAGAATGCATGACACTACAATGACACCACCTAGTATCACTGCATTTTTAGTGGCTTGCATGTTTTTATTATAAAACTCATTTTAAACTTCTCATATATTTCCTAATAAAATACATTTACCTCGAGGTCTGGAACTCTGCTTTTTTAAGGAGCCCTTTATAACCCAGATAACTCAGATTAAAGCAAAAACGCATATATTTGGCAAGCCAGTATATTTTTAATGGACTTTGTTGTGGCCTTGTCACAAGTTTTGTGGAGGAGCTGGCTATGTAGCCCTAGAAGCCAAGAACTTAAAGGGAAAGGACTCTATGGAGAAAATATAAAAGCACAGCCAGAGTCTTAGCTCCTCTTATCTGAGTTGGCAAAAGAGAAAAAGTTAGACTTTTCCATCTATCAAGCCAGCAGAAAATTGCAGCATTCTTCCCCTGGCTCAGCTCCCTCCTGTTTAGTGAGGGAGGAAGCAGAGTTCAGTGCTGTTGGCTGGCTGGAAGGCACCCAGTCATCTCTGTGCGGGGCCTCTCCTCTTGCTCCAAAACCCCAGGGACATCTCCTGTTGTGCTCCCCATCCGGCTTAGGGCAGGAGGAACAGGAAGGGAGGAATGAAGGAAGAAAGAAGAAAAGGTTGAAAGGATGGAAAGGACAGAAGGAAGGGAGGAAAAAAGGAAGGAAAAGAGGCCCTGGCATTCCTAGCCATCTGCTCTGCAAGTAAAACACAGCCATTTCCAGAAGCTGAGTGAGGCAAAGATAGAGGAATTATGAATATTGCTTTCTTTAAAACTCCCTCTCTCTTTACTTTGTCAAGCACTCTACAAAGTGTTCCCTGGAAAATACATCCAAGGACTTTTAATATCAGAATCTTTCTGATAATTACAAACATTATCTACTAAGTCACCCAGCTGTCTCCAGAAGTATCATTTTTAGAACGAGAAGAAAAGAAATATGAGAACTGTTAGTTCCATCACTATATACACAAGCTGTATTCACACAAGCTGTGAGAGTCTCCAGCTGCAAAAAGAGTGTTAGAAGAAGGAATCCTCTCATGAGAGGAATCTCTCATTAGATGCACAAGCCAGCATTATTTCTTGAAGAGATCCTTCTAGCTGCACAGCTGATGTCATCTGAGTCGCAGATTGGGACAGGTATAATCTAGGCTCTCCTCTAACTTTATATCCCTCTGCATTACATCTAGTGAGAATTCCATCCCTGAGGAATTAAAAAAAATGAATTCTGAAGATTGATGATGAAAATAATAACGCCAATTAAGATCCAAGTGTTCTATACAGATGATTTAACCTTTTGGGTTCTGTGCCAGCTGTGACTATGCCTCTGTGCAGAATATGGTCACTGAAATTTTAATCCTGTTTTACAAATTACAGATGATTCCTGTGGGCATGGCCATTGATAAGGCTGATATTTTCTCCTTTGTTTTCTAAATCACGTATAAGGAGAGGAGAACCAACTAGATAATAACATCTCCACAGTTACATCAGATATATTCTGTATGCAAAACCATCTCTAAGTACTCCTGATTTTAAAGCAGTTCATTATACACTGAACAAGCTGAGTCAACAAAAGCAAAGTCAGCAAATACAGCTTTAATGCCTGTTTGTAATTACTTCAGACATTCAAACAACAAAGGATGCTAAATTATTTCTCTCTGACTGTATCATAAAAAAGAGAGAGTCAAAAGAAGCCAGAGCAGGTTACAGCAGTTGCTCTACATTGAATGAGTTCCATGGGGAGAAACATTGTGCAACATGCTGCTGAGACATCTGCAAGTCAAAAATTCATTGCTGAACACATACTCTTTCTCAGTGAAGCCTCTGCTAACCTTGTCTTCACCTGAGCTGTTATGACATGCCTCCAAACTAAAAAAAGCTTTTCCTTTGGGGTGCAGAAGCTTGGGTACCTCAGTATTAGCTTTCAAACATAAGTGAATGAGTTAGCTTGTTTACTAAGCTATTCCCAGGCTGTGTTCGCTGGAATAGGTGAGAAAGATGTGCAGTTATCTCCTTCATCATCCATGCAGTATCAGCTTCACAAGTACCTAGTAATTAGTGCCCGTAGAGCTTGCTGATTAATATCTAATTTGAAAGCTTCTCATGATGACTCACCTCACACTCAGCATAATGCAAGTATTCCTGTGTAAATAACAGGGCTTGGCACAGACAAAGTTATGTGAACTGATTTAAAGGATACTGAGCATTTTTCCATGTTTATGGACTTTTACTTAAACAAAAGACAAAAGTACAAACTGAGGAATAGCTCTAAGATCTTAGGGCCACACTAGTAGAATTGAGGGGGTTTAGTCTAAAAATCATGATTCCTTTATCCCTCCCTGACCCTTATGTTTCAGATACCTAAGATCAACACATACCATCAGTATTTAATACTTTAATCACTCAAGAACCTGTGTTCTGCAGATCCTTAGCAGCTCAGTGGTGAGCGTACCAACGGCTAGCTCATGTTTAACCACTACTTTGTATGCACAAACAAGTAATTTCACTGCCAGACTTACTGAGAAGCTTGTTCTAGTAACTGCTGGGAGTCCACTGAGTAAAAACGCACTGAGTGAAAGCTGGTGGTGGTTTGCCCATTTTTCTTTAAGTGGAAAGCTGATGTTTTTCTGTCAATGTCTGCTTCAGGTGTCTGGTTAGCCCTACAGCTCAGGGGTTAGGGATCTTATGTAGGGAAAGGGCTGTCTGCTTATGGCCTCTGCCCAATGTGCATTTTCTGGCAGGTGCCCACACTCTGCGTACTGCCTGTTAAGCATCTTGTTAAGGGTGTATAATACCCCTGGGTGTTGTACAGGAAGCCCTCATAGTGGTATTTCAGGGACAAAGACTCTACTATAGAGATCAAATTCTAAAAGCCAAAATGCAAGAACATTCTTGGGGGTTTTTTTTAGATCTGGGACAAAGTTTCTGCTTATTTCAGTGACAGTGCACAAGATCTCGGGGGAATAAGGTCCGAAGTAACTGCACTCCCATCACCATAGGCCAATGAAAATACACATGCCCTGTGGATCACTGCAAGCACAGATCTGGTTTCTCTGAGCACAATGCTACTACTGTCATCTGGAGACACAAGGATCTAGACAACACTGTTTGCATCTGCTATGCAAACACAGTTCCTCAGCAAAATCACCAAAGGTTAGCCAATTCTAATCATTCGAGAAGAAAGTAACAACTTGTTTTGAGATTATTGTTTCAGCACGCTTACTAACTCATTTAATACAATTGAGAAGAATGTTTAGTTGATATAAAAGCTTGTTTACCATATACCCAAATTTGATACTGGATATTTGTTGTGAACAACAGCCATAGATGTCAGAGAGAGAGGGTTTTCAAATTTTCTTTTGCAATTAATATAAACAGGACAAGCAGGAAAACAAAAACAAAACTAAAGAGAATAATATAAGAATGAGAAATTGAGAAAAAGAAATAAGAAAAAGAAATGCATGTTGTTCTTTCCTAACTTGTAAAGAAAATGTTTTGACAAGAAGTTCTTGCAAGTGAGGCTTAGGGGAAAAAAAAAGAAAGAAAGAAAATAAATTATTATGGTTTGGTATAGATGATCAAAATTGTGCAGGTAGGAATTAGGCTGTGTAAAAATTAACTGAGGGATGTTTGGGTCTGTGCTGTTTGGGACATAGGAAGCAGGCTTTTCAACTCTTCTATATCTGAATCTGCCATTTAAGGCATTAGGGATTTTGTCTCCTCTGGAAGAAGATGTCATTCCACATTGTATCAGAGAATTACAAAGGCCTTTCATTGAAGATTTCATTGATGGCATATTCAAGAAATATCCCTATTCAAGAAATATGTCAGTGTACCATTTTCATCACTAGTCTCAATGCTCTACCCAGACTCTTAGGCGTTACAGCTTTCCATGGACAAAATAGTAAAGGATTAAATTGGTAAGCCTTGTAATCACCATTGACTCTACTGGTTGCAAACTCACGCAGGAAAAATACTTGTTCTGGCTTTAGGAATTTACACCTGCTTCCTGAGCAGAATTTGTGGACAGTTATTTTGTCAAGTCTTGGATAGACTTTTCACACTCCTACCTTGTGATTCACCCACGCTGAACAATGTTTACAGATGGCTACTAAAGAAACTCACAGAAAAGTAAATGTTTCCATGATGGAAAATTTTCCTATTTTCTCATTCTGAGTCTGAATCTAAGGGTCCTTCACACATATGCAAATTTTAAACCTGTTTCTCAGCTGCTGGAATTTAACTGTCCTGAATACAGTACTTGTTCCACATTTAACCTGATCCTACACACATCATACAGGAAAAACTTCTACAAAACATCCCCTCCAACTCTTTTCCTCTTCCTATCCCTTTAGACATTTTTCTCCTCTTTTTTTTCTTTTCTTTGGTATCTCTGTTTCTCTAATAGTTTACTAGCATAGTAATGTACTTTGTACATCTTTGTTTAAGCTTATTGCAGAAAGGTGATTTTCCTTAGCTTAACCTGGTCAACAGAATTTCCAGCTATGAAACAATCTTTCATCCAAAATACTTCATTCTGCATGTAATTTCTTGGTGTGATAGAAGCAAACACTGAGAGACTCCAAGAGTGGCCCTCTACTAATGGAAGGGTTTTCTACCTGGTTGAGGTAAATGCATCTATGGAGTTCAAAGCAGCAACAGATTCCTGCTTCACAGTTCAAACTCATCAAATGTTAAATTTCTGCTGTTATGTGGCTGGGCTTTTTCCTCTGATCCACAGTGGATGGATCTTCAGGAACAAAGAAACAAAGAAAGAAAGAGACTGCATATTGAGTGTTGTTCATGGTTTTATTGTTTTATTTTTTTCTCCCTACTATTATTAGTTTTGGTTTTACTCCCTGCATCACCCTGAGTTCCCAATGGAAAGGAGGAACCCTGCTGTGTCAGACTCTGTTCAAGGCTATAATGAAAAGAGAATCCCTGGCCCTAGGACTTACTTAACGTTTTTTAATTATTGACTCAGGTTGAGATTGCAGTCCTCACAACTTGGAGTATTCTCTTCTCACTTAGTCCTAAGGACAGAAAGACAAGATTATCCTCTGGCTTACAGAATGACTAAGAATTTTTTCTGTAATGCTTCTTTTTCATCACATTTTGCATCAGTTATTTATTGTATGGGCTAGCCCTGAATCCTATCTATTATTCACTAAGTAAATGAAAACACATGATACCATATCATGAATTTACCCTTCCCTTTAAAAAACCAAAGGTATTTGAACTGCTTTATTTTTTGTAATTTTTGCCAATGACTTACAACAAGCTCATTCATTGAAATTCATCCTGTCAATACAGTACATGTTGCAGAGTGTTATTGCAGCACAGACACCAATGGGTCACTACTAAACCAGAAGTGTACAGCACGTAGGAAAGGCTCTTCTTCTGTGGGCTCTCAGAGACTGCAAAACTGTTATTTTTCTGTTATTAACAACCTGGCCCAGTCTTATTTTAATAATTCAAACTTCATTCCATTCTTAGAAAGTCAATATTCCACTCCTGATCAGAAAATTGAAAGGCATTACAATTATTTCACATCTGAAATGTATTTCAGTTAAAAATCCATACATTTGGAAATAATGTATTGGTTTTGATTTAGTGTTTTAGAGAGTGGCATAGTGTTTTCTCTTGACTTTCAACTAAAAAATAATGGAAAATTTTAAAAGGAAGTTTTTTACGACCAAAAGTAAAGGGCTTTTTTTTCACTAAATACTAGAAAACAGCATTGTGCTACTTTAAATTCATGAGCTGCTCTACCAAACCATTACTCATCAGAATGTGCTTTTTGCTGATATTGCAAATATAAAGAATCTTCATCTGAATGTGAAACTTGTCATAGGGATTACCCTTTTTTTGACTTAAACAGTATTGTTTTAAAGACCTTATTTGAAAACATTTTATTCTCTGCATTTAATTAAAACCAAGTTTTCACCCATTTGAGCTAGAAGCCTAAAGGGAAAACAAATTAAAATCCTATTTCCCATCATTTGGGCATTTATTTTTGAAGGGAGGTTTATACTGAGAAACTTCCATTTCAGTAAAGGGATCTTGTATTTAAGTGCTTGCATAAGACCAAATGTTTCATTATTAAAAACTAAAGAGTGATGATACCCTGTATAAGCAACACTTTATTGACTTGGCCACTGAAATGCAGCTGCACATGGAGTATAGAGCAACAATATACTAGGAGTATAGGGCACCAAGCTGTATCAGTGTTAAACAAGCTTTTGGGTGCCTGGTTTAGTTAGGAATGTTATTAATTCACAGCAAAGATGCATTTATGGAAGGATGGGAGAAGCTGAGGAGACAGACAGTCTCTTTTTGCTTCCCCTGCTTTAACACCGCTGGCTGCACAGAGCAAACTGCAGTCCTGACTGCCAGCCCTTTGGAACAAGCACTGAACAGTCTCTAAGCCACTGAAGCACACCTCCTAAATGTCCTCTTTTTTGCACCAAATATTGATAATACAAGGCCTAGAAATGACAAAGCAGGCTGAACATGCTGTCCGCTGCGGCTCGCGCACTCTATTGATGTTCCCTCCGGCCCGCCCTCCAGATCAGTGGGACCGGAGAGCCGCAGAGCGTGGGTTGGGCTCTAGAAAGAGTAACCTCACAAGGACCCCAGAGTAAGGAGCCAGGGAGAGAGCCAGATGCTTGCGTGTCCAGAGAAGCTTTTATTTCTCCCCGAACGCGGGCAAAGGCAAATGGCCGAAACTCAAAGGGAACAGCAAATTATAAATGGGGGTGGGTACCATGAATACAACCAATAAGAAGCTACAAGGGGCGGAACATAGAGAATTACAATACATCAGCCAATGGGGGATCACATGGGCGGGGAATAACTCAAGCAGACCAATAGGATTTAAGGGATACATAAATGACAGGGTAGGTTCTGGAAGAAGGGGCAGGTTAGGGAAGCGATTGACATGTGGGAAGGAGGGATTGGGAATGAGGGAGGGTTTAGGGAAGGATCCATGTGTAGGGGGAAAACCCATAACATGGAGGAAAAGGGACGGTCCATTGCAGTAGGGGGAGGGGTACCAAACAACCACAAACAAAACCTAACCAAAATGCAAAATTATCCAAAAGCGCAACGCAACAGTCCGCTGGTTTGCAACATTTTTCACTGCATCTTTGCTTCTGTTTCCAAGCACTTTTACCAGAGAAAAAGAGAAATATTTAAACATTTATCTCAAGATTTATATCTTTCCATTCTTGAATAATAATGGCTTTAAAAACCTAGCACCTACAATATCAAATGACAGCAGTTTGTGTTTTAGGGCAAGCTTCACATTTGGCATGATCTGATTTGTTTGCTTGACAAGAGGAATATTAGGCACAGTACAATTGCTGCTCCATCCTAACCTAACACACTGCATACATGACATTTTACAGCCTCCCAATGCTATCAGAAACAAACAGTACAGGAGTGAGTAGCTGCCTGCCTTATGAGTAGCTTTACAGTAAATCCACTCTCCATGAAGAGAGCACTTGGTTGTAATAAGGTGTCTAGGGCTGCCAGGAGTTGTTCCAAGACTTCAAGCAACTTTAGTCCTTGCTGCTGTTCCTCTCAGCTGTTTCCTTTCTTTTCCTATTTATGTGTTGTTTGCTGCCAAGCCCCACTCTTCCTCCCTCCCAGCAGCCTGCAAGCCATGCCCAGGTGGCAGCAGCCACCAAGGAACAGAAGGGCCAGAAAAAATAGGCGGAGTGGCAGTGCAGATGGGCAGTGACCTGGCACAGGGGTAAGGCAGAAACTAACCCACTAATTCCTGGTCCAAGAGAGTTGCCTTAAATTGTCCTTTTCCCCCTTGTGCTAGGACTGGCATAAAAGGAGTTTGACTACATTGTCTCACTGGCTGTTGCACTATAAGGTTAATAAAACATACAGTCCTCCCAGAAAAATTTTTGATGTTTTGGAGATGACAGGCTGGGTGAGGAGCTTCTTTTCCTTTTCCTTCTGATCTTTTTTTCCTCTTTTGATCTTTCTTCTGTGCTACAGTTTCTTCACACCCTGCACACATGTTCAGAGTAAGAGCTGAAAAGTTAATAAATAAATTCTGTATATTTCTCTTTTCCTGAAATAGTCTTTTCCATCCATCAAAGATGATGGATTTCTTATACAGTGAAACTCTCAAAGCAGCAGCAAGTATGGCATGCTGAAAATAGGTGTGCTTTTCTGTTATTTTTTTTCTCATCTAAAAGGGATGGATATTTTAGCCTTAAAGTCAACATGAGTCAGTTTTGGAATACCCTGGTGACTAGCAAAATGCATGCTTGCACTTTCTTCTGAATCACAGTCTTACTATACAGGACACAGTACATCCCATCATCTTCCTCTGCTTAGCTTCATAACAAAGAGCTGTCAAAACTGATAAAACCAAACTGAACAATTACACTATCCTGCACCTATTTATAAACTCAGTTCATCTCATGGCAGTCAATGACATGGTAGTACAGGCTGCTATGGACTTTGAACAACTGTATCAGGCCTGATACCCTTGTGCCTAGAGGGAATGTGAGGCATCAGGGACAGGGTGATGTTTCTAGACCAAGCCACGCTGGCCTTTAGACTAATTTAGCTTATTTTACTGCTGAAAGACTTAGCATTTGAGTTCTCAACAAGTACTGGGAAAGAGAGGAAAACAACTGATACCAGACCAGCACATTCTTTACAGAAATCTCAGTCAGTTTTTAGTGTTCATTTGAGATTTGCTGTTGCTGTTGCAGGAGAACAGACCTGGCTTTATTTGATGCTGAAAAGAGGACAGTCTTGGGGATGAGCCCTTTTCCTGTTTTATATATTCTTAAAGCATTCACTTTTGGTAGCTGAAGAGCTACCTCTTACAGAAGAAATACTGGGCCATATGACCTTTGGTCTTGTATATTATTACTGTGTACTTGGAGGCTAGCAGGACCTCTACAATAAGTCACATGTGCTCTAGAAAGCAATTATTGTGCAAAACATGGTTTAGAATGATAAAGACTTATTTGTTATAAAAGATGCAAAATGAAAATTACTCAGAGAGATGTTTTCAAAATCTATTAGCTCTTCCTTAAGAATAGCCTCACTGTTACCAGATGCCTTTAGGCATTATCAAGGGCAGAAGGCTTACACAGTATGTTGGATGATGCAGGACAGACAGCACATATATAGCTAAGTGGAAATTCAGTGGAAGGAATACATATGTGTGCAGTGATAAAAACAAATAATGGATTGACTCCATGTTGGTATATAGCTCCATTAACTTCAGTGAGCTAAAGTGACAGAAACCAGCCAAAGATCTGTGCCATCAGTTTGTCAGTAGTTTTATCTGATTTATATCAGTGTGTAACGGGAATAGGATTAATTTTATCCCTGCTATGACTCCAAAGATTTCAAAGAGGCTTTGTGAAATATCCAGGAGAAAATGAGATACTCATAAGCATCCATTCCTCTCAGAAATTCGCTGGATTATGCTTGAAAAACACCGCACAGCTCTCAATGTCTTTTTAATGGTGCTGTCCTACAACAAAATATGCCTGATTAAGTGCCCTAAGAAACATTATCATTAAGGTTCCATGTCTGGTGAATATCACTCTCAAAGCTTTTCTGTTCCTGATTTTGATGAAAGGGACATAATGCTCAGTTTGTGATGAGTTCTAAGTAACTGGACTTGATTTACTGTTGAATTGCTGCCTTTAATATGAGCATTAAGTCACATTGTAGCCTGTTACATGTTTTCTAACAAGCAAAATATACTAAGGCTTCTTGATTTTGTTGGAGCTTGTAGCAAAGGAAAAATGCAGGCTAAGATATCTGCACTATCTAGTACTTTCTAAATGAAGAGGTTGATAAAAAGATGAAGTTGTAGTATTTCTTGCATACCAATTTATTTGGGCAACTAGCAGGATGAAAAAAAAAAGACTATAATTCATTACTGTAGCCCTTGAAAATATTTTTACACTGCCATCATAAGCTACATACAAACTTCAGGATTTACAGCTTTTAGGTTTCAGGTATGTTCACTAGCTACCTCTTGGATACATATTGAGCAAAGACCAAAAATTGTCAGCTTCCCGTTTCCATTCATGTTGGTTTCTGCTGAAAAGAAAATTAGTCATGCCAGTGCGAAGGGAACAACAGCCCACGTCACAAAACCAGGTGCTCTCATCAGGCTGATCAGCAAATCTTGGTTTGTCACAAAGTACCATGCTGCTGAACATGATCAGAAGCAATCCCAGCCCTTGAATACCTGTGTAGACTATGAAAATCATCAGGAGATTGTTCACTGGAAACAACTCCAGTAAAGAATTTTAGGTCTAGGCTTTTAAGTGCAAAACTAATGTTCTTTCTAAGTCCATGTTAAGATCTGTGTAAAGGTGGGTCCAGTTTGCAGTTTCCAGTCAAAATTTTGAACCTGGAATTAGAGGTGGTTTACTCAAACCCATTACCAAGATGTTCAGAGCTTTTAAATTGTACTCAATTAGTAAAGGTTCAACCCTTGCTAGAGACACACAGTCTCTTCAGAAGTTTACGTGCATACCTGAGCATATCCTATAATCTCTTACAGGCTATTGGAAGAGTACTAAGTAGGTAGATAAGCCAACCTTAGCCCCCAGACTTACGGATAACCATGATATTAGAAAATCATTATAAACTAATTGGAGGAATAGTTAAGGAAAAAAAAAAGTAAAATTTAGGGTCTAATTCAACTGATTCTCAGGTAAATTTTTAAATTTTATTAGATAGATTATCTCTGTCCATTGACTGTAACAGGGAAGCATTGAGGACTGTGAAATCCTTCCTCCTACGCCCCACTCCAAACAGCCACAGTATAATGAATGTGTTCATCTGTTCCAGCGGTCTCTGAAGTGGGATGTTTTGTAATGAGAAGACACAGCCTTACAGATATCACCAAGGAAAGATGCAACAGTGTCCCATGATTAGGGATGCACCTTCCCAGACTGACTGTCTCTGTGTTAGACAGAAGCACTGCTTGTTTTTCCAAAGACACTTGGTGCCGACACATGTATTTATGTGTTCATTGTGCCTCCAAAACTTTTCTCAACAGAAGACAAGTGAGAGATAGGAGGATGATTTTAAAGTACTTCATACTTTAAAGTACAAGAGCTTCTCAGATTTTCAGGGAAAAACAATAATTTGGCAAGGATTATATGTAAGAAAAAAAAAAATACCCATAGGCTCTTTCTGCCTGACAGAGCAGCATAAAGAAAATTATACATCCAGGTGGTATTCCAGCAGTGGTGCAAGTAATTCCATAAAGCCAAACTAGCTAAAAAAAAAGAATGAATTAGTCTGAGGAGAGGCTTAAGCCTGATAACTGAAAATAGGAAAGAGCAAGTGTTCATTATGGTGGCAAAATAGGGGGGTGAGGGAGTAGGAGAGTGGTATAATGAGATTTTTTTTGTTTGTGTGATTTAAGGCCTATATTTTCTAAGAGCTATTACCATGAGCACAGAATTTTCAGTCAAAATGTATTTTGTTTATTCCAGTCAAAGAGTAGCTTATCAAAACAGGATCTCTAGGAAAATATTAGTGCCTGAAAAATTGAGTTTAGTTTGTATAACATGCAAAGGTTGAATGTTTACTGCTGTAAACCGTGGGTAAGCTAAGGAACAGCCTAACATTTATGATAAACTTTGAATGTAGCATATTAGTTATAAAGAAACTGTGTAATCCTTGAATTAGACTTATGTGCACAGCCACTGATGTAATGACTTATGGGAAATAAAAAGTCACCAAATTCACAAAATAATTAAGTCAGGTGGGAGAAATGGAAGCACCTTAAGCATGCAGTTGAAAATACTGTGTGCAGAAATATTTGCAGAAAAAGAATATCTGAATGTAAGAAAAAAGAAATTAAAGCAAAAACATCACTTGCAAAGTGCTGTAGCTTGAAATGGAATATTTCTATGAGAGAAAGAGATTGATAATACTATTTGCAGCAGGACTTCTTCAGAAGTGTTAATGCCTTTCTGTAATTCATCAAATCCATCCATAAGGCGATTTTCAACTTTTTTTCTAATTTGACAAGCATGTAAAATTTTCCAGCAGATAGGCTAAACCTGCTGGAGAGAATTTAAGCTTATTGACGCTCCTCTTACTTTCCTTAGTTACCTTACACAAATCTCTTGGAAATAGACCACAAACGTCAAGGTATCCATGGATCCCAGCCTAAAAATTGCTGTTCAATATTGAAGGTAAGTTGATTTAGTTTAGAAGGGGTGATGGCGAAGGAGGTAATTTCTCTCAATGTTTTAAATAAGTTATATTTTACATTCTAAATGGAGAAAGCCTGTACAATACCATAATAAAGGTGTGAACATGTGTCAATTTTGTGTGTATCATATAGAAATATAGATTGGGGTAATGATCTAGATAAGACATCCATACAGGAGGTTGTGATCTGTAATAAGCAGTGAACAGCTGTGATTCCTACAATATTAGGTATTCTATGAAATACAAATAAATCATCATTACATAGCCTAAATATGATAAATATTTTAAATTTTGTGCTGTTAGAAACAAGATCTCCTTTTTTTCAAGACTTGCACAAACTGCATTTCTTTAGCTTTTTTTGTGTCAAACTAAATGGAAAAACAAATCGCGGTAAGAAGAACTAACACCTCATGAATACTTTGGCACTTTTTTGTGCACAGAGTTCATAGACACACAAGTGGCTTTAAGATCTAAAACTGACTACTAAACTGCTCTAAATATTCATTATGGTCAAAAATTGCAAATAAAAGTAGAAATTAAGTGCTTGTGTTAACAAAAAAAATCCTAAAAAGAGAACTTATCCACGAGGGTTTTTTCCTGTTTTCTGAAGTCTTTACACTGAGTATACTTTAAAAAATCTTCACAGTTATATGAGAGAAACTGTAATTAAAACCTTTTCCTCTGTTATTACATGTATTCACAATAAATTATGCCAGACATATAATCATAGGTGGTATGACACCAGGAAATTCCTCACCACCAAAATATTAGCCCAATATGGATCCTATTGTAATGAGGGACAAGCACAGATAGAGAGTTTGTTATAAAAGGTTAAGGTTGACATATGGAACAAAGTTCCCCTGAACCTATCTGAAGTAAATTAAAACATGATCTTCTATGACTCTTCAAATCTCTTTGACCCTATTCTGGTTTGTCAGGAAGGTTAGAAAGTTAGAAAAGGCTCCTTTTGTTTTGTAATTAAATTAAAATAAGTTTGGATAGGAATAATTCTTTTCGTGAATCATAAATAAAACGCATGAGAACTGAGATGAGTAATATGACCGTATTGACATAATGCTAATGGAATGTTGTTTGTTAAAATACTCTAGAAAATACTAATGTTATTTAAAAATGTAAAAAATTTAGATTTTACCTATATTTTCTTCTTTCTTTATCAACACATGAGAATCCTTTGATTGTTCCCAACCATTTTGCAGTTGACATAAATCTGCCTCTTAAAATATGGCTGAGACTATTATATCTATGAGCATCACTAAGCCAGCCAGCCTTTTATTCAGCATTTTCAGCTCATCAAGAGCAGTTAGATCACTTTTTTATATATGACTGGACCTACATTCCTCTGATGCTGAAGCTTCTTCCTTTCTGATGCTTGGTACACCCACATTCTTTAATAAACAATGAAAATGTGAACTTTCAGACCCCTCATAAAATTGTCGGTTTCTGCATTCAATGTTGACTACATCTTAGAGTTCTGATAATGTATGATTGTCATGGCAGATGATTCCTTAGGCCTATATTTTGTAGGTACAACAATGCTTGGTCAGTTTCTGCTGATCTTTAGCAAAGCAGAAACCATAACAAAGAAAATAAGGCCTGGTATACTTGAAATCAGTTTCAAAAATCCTTCACATCATTCCCAGCAAATTATGAACTGAACTGTTCAATAATATGAAGATAATATTCACATACCAAATTTAGGTAATGAAAAACCTAAATTTGGAGGCTGGTACCTCCACAGTTCTTTACCAACAGGAGTGATGGTTGTGGTTTTAAGGACTATTGTGTTGTTAAGCCAAGCTGGAAATTAAAGACCCTGCAGTTGCTCACTCAACCCCTTTTCTCTTTCCTCCACTCTGGTGGAATGGAGAAGAGAATTGAAGTAAAACGTGTATGTTGAGATAAGAACAGTTTAGTAATTGATAAAAAATAAAATACAATAATCACTGTAAATAATGATAAAAATAAAAACAAGTAATGCACAATGCAGTTTCTCACTACCAACTGACTGATGGCAGACCTGCTTTCCCAAACCCAGACTGGCTGCCCTTTCAGGTTACTGAGCCCTGTTAATATACTGGGTTTGGTGTTCTATGGTGTGGAATACTCCTTTGGTATTCCAGTCACCAATCCCAGCTGTGGTCCCTCCCAGTTTGGCTTTTTGTGTACCTCCTCACTGGCAGAGCGTGAGACAAGAAAAAAGTCCTTGACTTAAGATAAACACAACTTAGCAAAAAAACAAAACATCAGCATGCTATCAACATCATTATCATTCCAAATCCAAAACTCAGCACTGTAACAGCTACTGAAAATAAATTAACTCTACCCTAGCTGAAATCAGGACACGTAACATATTTTGGATCTAGGAGGCATAACACCAAAACATTCCCATGGCTTTGAACTGTGATGTACATGGTTTTTCAGAAGTAAAAAGAGAGAGTGGAAAAGGTCAGGAAGCCATTTTTGTGCATTGCCTGTACCCTCTGCCAGACCCCTGTGATGGGGATTTAATGTAACCAGCATTGCCCCGCCAGCCTGGCTCTGCTGGTCACGGACTGTCTGCTTGATGACCCAAGAACTGGACATCTCCCTGCTACCGCCAATGAATACTGAAAATCCTGTCCAGAGTGCAAAGCACAGAACTGAGAACATCCTCCTGCCCTGCATTTCCCTCTGGATCATCCTTTTTTTTTCCCGTTGCCTACAGAGATATAGTCAGATAAAAATTAGTCAGGTGAGATTCCTAATCTAGGCATGGAGGTTAGGTATCTAATGTTAGTAGCACAAATATCTCACAGAATGTACTCCACCAAAATGACTGCACACATGAACCGCAATAAAAAGCAAGTTTGCCGGAGCATGCCAGAATTAATGACTGAGATGACTATAAGACAGATAAAACTGAGGGGGAATGGCAGGCAGCTCTTCAGAATGCAGCAGTTGTGCAGTGTTTAAAGGCTTTTAAAAGAAAATACCTCTTTCAATGCCCTCCCTCAGGACTTTTAATTGAAGCCTTATGAGCGAGATGACTGCAATAGTTCCTTTGGGAATAATAACTGTTGGGAGTGCCCATGACAATGGAGTAGAAATACTAATCCCAAAGGTGGTTAAATGAGGCAGTAGGCATGAGCCTGGGTCATAAGCAGAAAAGCCTAATGCCTTTCGCCAAAGGTGCTGCAAAAGGAATGTGGGATAAAAACTTGTGCAATACTGACAGAAATTTAAGCAGTATTTGCAGTATTTCGAAACATCCCATTATTTAGAATGCGAGATCAGTTTATTGCTAGAGAACAGGGCACAACAATAGCTTCTAGAGTAAATATTATTTCAGAATTTTTTTAATGGTGTCTACAGCAGGTTAAGAAAAATGTGATTTGTTTACTACAGGAAGTTTTGAAGATGCAAATATTTCCACTCTGATATATTTTTTCAGAGAGGATTTCCCAAAATGCCACTAAAACCTCAACCTTGAAAAAGTATTGGTTATAAAAGTGAAAGTTTGCTTCTCTATTTTTTTTAAATATAAAGGAAACAAATAAGCAAACAAAAAGCCCCAAATCTTAGCTATGATTTTGAGGTTTTCTTTTAATTTAAAGATACCTAAATCTCTTTCTCATATGACAAGAATTTTGTTCAAACTCACAGGACTGAGCTGTTTTCATAGAAGAACAGAATTTTAGGGGCAAAAGGTGCCCTTCCAGAGCATTTTTTCTGTCTTCTATCCATTCCTATATCCCTATCCATTTTTCGTTATCTTGTTATCAAGAATTCCCTTTCCCATCACAGATCTGTTCCTGAGGGAAATTTCTGCTATTGCTGCCCATTGTCTATTTACTTTGCTTAAGTCCAGGAATGTTGGGCCATCCTTCATGGGCTGCCACAGCTCCAGAAATTGAGATGTTTACTGCTTGTAGAGATTGCAACTATTTTCAACTCATTCATTGTAATTCTGAGGGTTTCTTGGCACATGGAACCAAGTTGGCATGAGCACACACTGTAAATCCCACTCTTTGGAACAGCACCAGATTTATTGTATTGGGATTACATAGTCAGTCTTTGCTTGGGCAGTAGATCAGACTCTCCCTAGAAGTTCTGGGCTTGGGGACCATGAGCTAGCCATGCACGTACACTGTTGTCATCTGTGGATTGAGATTCAGCAGCTTTGGGGAGTGCAAACAAACAGAATTTTACTAATGGAAAGAGGAAGGTGTTGCCTTCCCATCAAGAGTCGAATGGGATGAAAACTTATTTGCTCACTTGTGATTTCTCCATACATTTACCTTAAAAAATAAAGGCAGATCTTTTAAGTCTCTTATTCCTTGTGACTTTCCTGACCTTCCTGTGGCTGAACCATAAAGGCTGTTACTAGTCAATGATGGCTTGGTTTTTGAAAGATGAAGAGCAGTATCTGTAAGAAGTTTTTCTATTAAGTTTAGTATTGACATGCTATGATGTTGGATTTAGAAATTAATAATCTTTGGTTGATAGGAACACTTAGGAAACATTGTAGCTTGCAACAGATATTGTATTCAGATTAAAGAAGTCAAAGATTAAAAGAGAAATTGTTTTTCACCAGAAATAGTGGCCTAAAGAACTTTCAGTAACCTCCTTCAACACCTTATTTGACTTTTGAGACTAAACTGAATCCTGTTTGTAAGGCAAGACACATTTAGCTGAGAAAGCTTGTTGTGAGATTAATGCTATATAAATTCTCTTCTGGACCTATTGCTGCATTAAGCAAGGGAGTACTTGCAGGGAGAAGCAACGTTGTTCATTACATGAGCTGATTTCCATGCTCTCAGAACAATGAACTGCTGTTCTTACTACATTAAACCAGCTGTTGCCACCTGCCATTGAACTCTCTATCTGCCTCCCTTCTCCCATGTGTCTGCATTAATCACAAGAGCAAAACCCCACAATAAAAGCATTTCCATTAATTGAAGATTTCTCATTTCCTGGCAGAAAACAAATGAGTTTTGTAATATGCTAGTTGTTCTTTTTTAATGGAGCATTGTTCCTTGCTGGTGCAGGTGAACTGTAAAGCTGGAGGCAGACAATAGATATTCTGATAAAATGATACTTTGTCACCTTCATTAAAAACAAACAAACAAAAAAACACGCAAAATCCCTAACTTAAAAAAAAAAAAATTCTGCCAATTGTAAAACTTGTGATATGTCATTTAATGTTAATCTTGTTTCAACTTTGGTCTGCAATACTATTTATTTGATTAGATTCTTATGATATTTTGAATATGTATGTATACAGGAACTGCTTGGAAATATGTGAAAGTTCATAACGGCAAGACAGTATGACATAGACACATATAATTATTCATACAAACATATAAGACAAATCTGTATATGACTATATTTAATATGAATTTGAACTGCTTTGTTATGTTAGTTCTTCTATGGATTTGTTCTTACTAACTTACCCAAACTCCATGAAATCTAAGATCAAGAACTGGATTCTTAATATTTATGTAATGATTCCTTTTTTCACTCTGCCATCTGACAAAAGTGTCCATGATATTCTATAGCCAATTTAATGAAAATCTTTTAAAGCAGCAACAAATATTGGGGGAAGCATATAGCACAAGACTAAGAGAAGGAAATTGTTGCACTGAATACTTCAGAAACATATCTATTCTCTCAAACTCTGGCACATCCAAAACTTCAAGAAGGCTCAGTTTTGCAGACAGAGTTATTGCAATGTCTACAAAATTTTGGCACTGAGTCTGGGAAAATAGCATAAAAAGCAATGGTAAAAAGGCGCAGCAGGTGATGATGCCACTCAAAATTCCAGTCTGGTGCACTGCTCTGTGGCAGACACTTCTGCCTGAAGCCTTCAGGCCTGGTTGCTACATTTGCAACCTTTGCAGACAAGATAGTTGTGCCAAAATACAGGATAAGAAAGAGAATATTTAGCCCTGGGAGAAGCACTCCAACTGTGCTATGGCACAAGAGTAAAACCTGGAGGCAAACAAGCAAACAAACTACAGATGTGTCTAGAAAACTGGTAAAATAGTCACACAATTGGATCTGAGTTTGTTAAACAATTTTAAGAAAAAAAGGATGTGTAACGTGTAAATGTCTGTGGATATGAGGAGGGAAATCTCAGTTACATGACTTTCCTTTGCATTTCTGTCTCTTTCCTCAAAGAATACAAAATAATACACTGCAGAGTAACATCTAGATAAGTAGATGTATTAAAAAAACCCCTCAGAGATAAATACATCCCCAGTGGAACTTTACTGTGATTACTGGAATTATTCCAAGCCATGAACTAGGGTCATAATTTCATATTTGTATTAAAACCTTAGAGATTAGTAAAAACTGTTAGACTTGAGTCTTGGAAAATCTGCCAAAATCCTTTCTACAACCCCTTTAAATCCCACATTTGGCATATTGTTTTTGTTTTGGATACTAAAACATGAGCTTAGTAAGCGTAAAGCATAGGTGTTTGATGTTAGTGTTGTCACTGTACTTATTACTGGAATGTTCTAAAATATTATTATAGTAAAGGTGATACGTGAGTAAAACAGAATAAAATAGACACTACACTATAGAAAAAAACCCCTTGGTTTTATTGCTCTATAACCACAGAATTTGTATAGTTTTAAGAATTGTAAGCCTCTTTTCCTACTCATTTTATTCTTTGCGCAATTTTTTAATTTTGTTTTTCCTAAAAATTGTCCAATGATTTGCAGATCCAAAACCAGCATACTCAATTTCAAGTAATTTCACATCTATAATTTTGTAATCACAGTAACTCTGCATTGAAGACAAGCAGAAATAATGTGTTTTCTTACCTCTAGCTGGTATCTCTCTTGAATGAATACAGAAATGTCAGGGCCTGCTCATATTTTACTCTTGAAATGGGAATAAAGGAGTTACGTCAAAAGTGAAGGATGAGTATTTAATAGCTGTCCAGGGGTGTGCAAATTAAAGCTGCAGACTAAATAGCAATTTATGGGACATAAAACCCAGGAGACAATGGGTAGACAATAGGCCCACAGAACTGCTGGACAAGACTGAGCTATCAAGCACGAGTTCAGCTCCCTGCACCATAGCTGCAGCTGCATCAAGGAGTGAGCAGACCAGGGTGCCACATGGGGGTCTGCAGACAGGTTTGATGGCTTCAAGGAAAGGACTGAGCTTAGATAAAGACGCTGAAGTGAGGGCCAGAGTTAAGATGCTGAGTACTAGAAACATTAAGTTGCTAGCATCTCTGTTGGAGACAGCTCCAGATTGGCTGCAGATGTGAGGAGCTGTGGAGCTGTAGCCCAGCAATCCTCTAGTAATCCCATTGCCTCTGATTGACCTCTCAGAGGAGCTGCAGCACCCCTAAACCTTGTCCTTTCACAATGCAGGGAGGGTTTTATAGCTGAGGCATATTATCTGTTTTAATCATAACAGACTTGCCCTTGAATGGAGGTTTAATTTTAAAAAAAGTAACAAAAAGGAAAGAAAACCCTATGAGTGAGGCCACAAACATGTATTTTGCTTAGGAACCTACTGAGTTTGAAAGCCTGAAAACACCTATCTTTTTTTTTTTTAATACTGACTGGAAATATATTCATTCCAGTTTCATTTAGGTTAGTGGAGCACCAGTGATTCATTATATTAGTCAGTCATGTACATTCCACTAGAAATCAAATCTAGCAGCCAGAAATAACACCAAAGTTGAGTGGCTTCATATGATTTGAAGGATTCAATGATGCATTTTTGTCTCAGCTGAGAACAGTATACTCTGGATTCTCAATTCAAAGGAGTTTTTCATGAGCTTCTAAACCCTGGAAAAGATAGCTAAGCTGCAAAACAATCTGTGCTTACATTTTAACTAAACCCATTGTCCATGTACTAATAAGTTTCCTCAAAACTGGCTAATAGGCTTAAACTAGAATAGCTTACAAATTGGGAATGGGAATGTTCATGATAGCCAGAACTAAAGTGTTTTCAGGCACTTGAGTCTTATTCTGAGCTCGTCAGAGACTGATCTAAGAAAGGCTTTAACCTTGATCTTGTTGGCCCATTGAGGCACAGATTCAGAGTGAATGATGGTGGTGGTGGTGGTACTTTGGTGGTACAGCACAGAGGTACCTGTTCTTCCTTCCAAATAGAGTACCCAGCAACAGTAGCCTTTTGTGCATGGACCCTTTCCTCTGAGATGAGCCCAGTGCTCTGATTTGTAATCACTGGGCTTCTAGCCATGCTGGTGAATGTGTGCATGACTTAGGATGAAAAGCAGCACCCTCTGGACCAAGGATACTGCAGTAGGAACAACTGAGGGAATGCACCAGCCACCCCCTTTGCTGTGTTGACCCACACAGGACCAGCCCAGCTAGAGAGACTTTCAACAAAACTCACTGCCTGTGATTGCTAATTACATTCCTAATTTGAGAGGAGGTAATTTTCCAATGATCAAACACCACAAGCGGCACAGGTGACATCCCAGTCATCAATTCCCTCCTGAAAGAACAAATCTCAACTAGTCCAACATTTTGGCAGATCTTACAAAACTGGATCTCAGGTTGAGCTCCTTCACTGCCACTTTCATAACTAACACTAGTAAGTTGAACACAGTCATCCCCATAATTTTGTTCTCCCACTCGTGCAATGTGTTTGCAGCATATAATTTCTCTCAAGTGTATATAATGTTGTGATGTATATTATGTTGAATATTTACTCACACCAATAATTAATATATATGAAAGATATTTGTGTTAGCTTCTTTTTTTTGCTTGTTTGTTTGTTTTGTGGGGTCTTCTTGGTTTTTACTTGTTTTTGTGCTTTGAGGTGAAGGATGCAGCAAGAGAATGTCTTCCTGCTTGGCTTGGGAACTACACAGCCAAAAAAATGTCCAAAGAATGGAAGAGATTGCAAACATCCAAGAAAGAAAGAGTTTCCGAGTGTATTACAAATTTTTACTTCTGAAAGTTACATTAAGATAAATGGGAAAAAGATGGGCAAAACCACCGAAAGAAAGTAAAGAAACAAAAAAACCCCCGAACAACAACAGCAACAACAAAAAACCAAACAAACAAACAAACAAACAAAAAAATCAAAAAAGAAAAATAATCAGGGTGGCATGGGTTAGCCTTCCGGGTAAGAGATGGTAAGTCAAACTTTCTAAAAGTGGAAGTCACAGAATCACTGGGTCACCCAATATGCTAGGTTGGAAGGAACCCATCAGGATCATGGAGTCCAACTCCTGGCTCTGCACAGGACACTGCAAGAGTCACACCTTGTGCCTGAGAGTGTTGTCCAAACACTTCTTGGGCTCTGTCACACTTGGTCCACACTGTTTCCTCCATGACTGTAGAGGTGTTTTCCCAGACTAATGCTGTTATTTGGCCTCCTTGCCATTTGACATATTTGCCATTCAAATTGGCAAGGTTGAAGTGTGATCATTGTTTCAGAGCCCAAGACACTGCTCAGACTTCCCTTTTTCAGGACATGAGTGTTTTGGTCCAGGTCTTTCAAGTTCAGGAGTTCACAGCCTTGATTCTAGGGTCTTATTTTTTGAGGGATAAACCAGTGATTTTAGAATTGCTGTCAATTACATCCGTAATCTTCATGTTAAGTTCCAGTCTGAGCTTGGAGCATAGCATTTGATCTACTCGTTGTTATGCCAGGGATTTCTAAGAATATTGAGAGATACAGCAATGCCTTAGTGAACCATTGTGTCCTGGAGGTTTTTGAGTACTGGAGTATCATCAGAGTCTTGTGTGTGGCTGTCTTCTGCACAACCTCTGAACCAAAGGTGTGTCAACACAACAAAAACCAAATCAGATGAACTTCAAGTAACATCATAATAAACATGAAATTTAGTTGTGGAATGCCTTCTCTCTATGTAAATACAGGACTGAAAAGAAATTAAACAAAATTTTATAAGCTGAAAACCCTAAAATTCTTCTTGCTTGTAATGAAAACTTGTAATCAAATATATAAGCAAAATGACAGGAAATTCTTAGAACAATCTGTGTTTATTCACTTATTCAGAGCGATGCAACTCTGGTATTTTTTAAGAATAAACTTCTTGAGCAAATATGAAAAATGTTGTTTTCAGTCATAGAATGGAACAGAATAGAATCTAGAATCCAATAGAATCATAGAATGGCTTGGATTGGAAATGACCTAACAGATCATCTCGTTTGAATCCCTTGCCATGGGCAGGGACACTTTGCCCTAGACCAAGATGGCTCAAAGTCCATCTGTCCTTGAACATTTCCAAGGGTGGGACAGCCACAACACTGTGCAACTTTTTTCAGTGCCTCTCCACCCTCACACAAAGAATTTCTTTCTAATATGTATTCGTGGCCTACCCTCTTCCAGTCTTGTTGTCTTATTACTTGTCTTATTACTACTTGCCTTATTACTACTTGCCTTTGCAAAAAGTCCCTCTCCAGCTCTCTTGTAGGCCCCCTTTAGATACTAGAAGGTGATACAACATCTCCATGGAGCTTTCTCTTTTGCAGCCTGAAAAATTCCAGTTCTCTCAGACTGTCTTCATAGGACAGGTGCTCCAGGCTTTTGGTCATCCTTGTGGCCCTCCTCTGGACTCATTCCAACAGGTCCATGTCATCTTACTTTTAGAGCCCCAGAGCTGGTCACAAGTACTCCAGGTGTTTAGAAGAAGCATGTTTTATGAAGGAAACATTAATTTTATACTCTCTATCACTCAATGAAGGACTAAAAATGTAAAAGCAATGGAGGCAAAATACATCCTGGAGAGTGAAGTTAATGGAAGTTGTGAGTGGAACATCAAAGATTTTTGGGGGCTTGTCCTTGTGGTAGACATACAGAATCATAGAATACAAGTCTTAGCACTTGGCCAAGCTTTGTGCAATGTATTTAATTTGTGAGGTGGTAGTGGCTGATAGGGAAAAAGAAACCAGCCCCAGGAGGCTATGACATAACTGATGCCATAGAAATCATTCATGAAATAATTCCATTGAAACATACATGATCAAACCACTGCAAAACATTTTGAAAGATATTCCTTATCTGTGTAACCATGTTGGGTGATTTTTCCCAAGGAAGCTTGATTTATAAACTTCCCATTAATTCTTTCAGGGTGTAAGTTCAGCTTTTATCACCTTTAGAATTTAATTAACAACAAATTTATATTTCTTATCTTAGTCTGATCCACAAACAGTTATACATATGAGGCTTCCTAAAAATGTAAGAGGAGATTTTTGAAATGACATTCTGTCCTTCCCTTCTTCAATGTTCAAAAAACCTGAACCTTATTGCACTTATGACTTCTGGCCAGAGCATTCGTTTTTTTGTGTTATATATTTTTAATTTGTGAACTCTGGGAGAACAAAAAAAAATCAAGGAATCCAGCTACATTGCCTGGACTGGCAGTAGTTTTCTAAAGGAAAACTTCTGTCTCCTGTTCTTTAAAAGTTTCAATTCCGCAAAAGTAAGTTAGCTAATGTGCAAAAAAATTCCTCCCCACCTCCCTTGACTTTTCCTAAGGCTTAATAAAACCCTTTTTTTCATTTCTTTTCATTTTTTTTCTCCTTCTATGACTTCATTTATATTAATATGTGAGCCTTTGGACTCTTCAAAATTTATATTCTATTAAATGGCACTTGATAACAAATTTTGTTCACACAAAAATAGCAATTCAACTGTAATCAGTGCTTAAAAAATTATGAGCAGTTTGTGTAAACCTCTCTTTTTTGGCACTGGTAGAAGTCAGCTGTGATTTCAGAGTATAATAAATGCATTTGGTTGAATTCCCCTGTTGTGCTGTGAGGAGAGCTTGTTTTTGGCTCATTTAGATTCTGAAGACTTTGTCCAGTGTCCAGATGCACTTTTAAAATGTAGTTAGGAGAATAATTACTGAATATATTGAAGAGCCATTCCTATTTTTTCCAGTTTATGCTCAGTAGATTTCACAATTGACATAATTACCACAAACTCAATTGGCAAAGAGCTGTTATCTTCAATGGGAATAATGCCTACTACGCCACTCAGTCTTATCCATTATTAATAATGTGCATTTAATAACTTGCAACTACTGCCCTTCAAAGCAGTCCCAAAATTGCTTAAGCTGCTTCTCACAGTGTTTGAAGCAAGTTAACCGATTCTGTAGTATGAAAAGGCAGAAATACAACAATCAGTGCTGTAACATTCATGGCTTTTGCTGTAGCTGTTCAAGGAAAATCATGGTTGAATTAAGTGGCAGCAAGAAGAAATAAGTTGATAAAATTAGTCCTTCAAGTTGCTGACTGTCTGAGACAATACTCTGCCAGGACACTGAATTGAATATGTGATGGATGGTACAGAAAATCCTTCTTCTCACCAATAAATTACTTTGCAATAGTATTGCTAGGGAAATCTAAGACGGTAGGGGTTGGCAGGTGAGATGTGAAAGACTGTTTAAGACCATTTAAAGACCATTTTGGATATTTTTCTCAATGCAAAATCATTCAGATTGCTTCAGAACAGATACATTTGCAAGGAAACTGTAAAAAAATTACTTGAATTTTAACTACAGATGGTTGAGTTATTTCCAAATTGGGGTAAAGCTAAGGTGAATTTCAGTTTCACAACCAATCAAAAACTCAGTAAAATGCTCTTTGCCACATTCTTTTGTTAAAAAACTTACTGTAATCCCCACCATGTTACTCATTAGTCTTTTTGTTAAATTAAAGCCATTTGATCTCTCTGACCTTTGACCAATGTGACTTCTCAACTAATTCTTAGTATTTTTGTGAAAGCAATACGACTAAAACATTTCTATGGAAATACCTTTGGCAGAAAATAAAATGGCTTATTGCATTATTGAAAATAGAAGGAAGTCATTCACCCAGTTCAAAGGCCTTTTATCCCTGTGAAAATTGCCTGCCAGCACATGAGAATCCATGAAAATTGAAAGCAACACGCCAGCTTCTTGTTTGCATGGCAAGTCTGTCTCAAATATATTTCCTTGGGCTTTAACAAAGAGTAAGAATTTTCTTCACAATTATATATTAGCAAGTAAGGGGGTGGATTATTGCAGGTGAGCATTCTGTATAGCGTGTGCAAATCATGACTCAATCTACTTTCTATCTCCAGAGCAAAGCAGGAGAGTTCATGACAATCTTCAAAACGTCTCTGCAAAACTTTGGACTAAAGCAAAGCTACCCCTGATCCACTGCTGTTCATAATACAGACATATTGTAACAGTATGTTGGTGAATTCTGATAAATATCATGGATGCAGCAAACCCGAGTTTGTAAATAGTCATCTTTTTCTTCTTGGATTGCTCCCTTTGTGTTTGGGGTTTTCCTTCTCTTCTAGACTCAGTGCCCTCTATCAATGTAGGATAAGAATATGGAAGTCCTGCCATCAAGGTTTCCCTGAAAATCAGTAAATTTCTTCTTAAATACTCAAGAATCTTCACAAAAGATACAAACCCAAACACAGACAAGTTGCTACCTCCAACAATTTGTATAGTCTCCTATTTTAAATAGAGTCCTGAAGGAATGTCTGACAAATTACATCCCAGTTGCTGCCATTCTCATCAGAAAATTGGTCCTCAGTACTTAGAATGAATACAAATATTAGCTCTTTGCAAAGCATTATAATTTTCAGGCAATCATACTAGTGCACTGCACTTTAATGCTGCCACTATTCTAATTTTCTTGGCTGGTGACTACAATGTTGCTTCTATTATGTCCTGCCTGAATTTGTAGTGAAGGGCAGCCAACAAGGCCACTAAATGATAAGTTTTGCAACTCCTATTCTAGTGCTAAAGAACTGTATGTTCTAGATAATTGTGTCTCAGGGATGCTTTTAAGGAGAGAAGTATATTCTCTCCTCACTCTCTGGTTAACCCTGCCACCTCCATTACCATTACAAGCATAACTGCATTTGTTCATAGGCATCATCCTGAACATCCCAGGTATAATTTTGCCCTCCAGAGTGTCTGACACAATTTTCCCAGCTCCAGGTGGTGGGGAATGGTCTACAGATCTGTGCTTCATGGACTAAACATGATCATGCACCTGGTCCTTAGGTACAGAGACATGTACGGACCTGTTAAATATTTCTTTCTGAGTTTTGAGAACGTTCTGCTGGGTTTTTTTTGCACTTATTTTTCCAGCTTGGACCATATCTCTTTTTCTCTGCCACTCACAAGCGAGTTCCAGGCTGCCAACCCTGCACAGCATCCACCAAGAAAGGAAATCCACAGCATCCTCAAGTTAAAGGAAAACTTGAGGCACTAAGTAGGGAAATTCTGCAACATCAAGCTGCAGCTGAAGTCCCTGTGGGGAGCAGCTTCCTCTCCTCTGCAGCTGCTCACATATCTACAGAAGGACAAGAGTCTATACTGTCTCTTCACCAGTAGACAGCTTGCAGAGACTGAGGAAACCATCCTTTCTACCCAAGAACATGCCTTGAACTTCACCACTCCACTCCCACAGACTTGAGAGGCATAAATCATGCTGGGGAAAAAAAAAAAGGACAAAAAAAAGACAGAAAAATCTGGTCCTCTAGGGTTGGTTGGCCAGACCAGGCCACTCAGCATCACTTCATCACTTCATAACTGATAAGATGAAAAAACAGGAACCATATGCTTTCTGTATATTCATTTCCCAGCAAATTTGCAAATTAATTAGTGTGATGCAGTACAGAGAAGCCAGCATAATAATTGAGGCAGAATACTAGTTATTACAGGTCTTTTTTTTTCCTTCCAATGTCAGAGTGATTTAAATCTTGGTTCTGAATTTTCTGGGTATGCTTGGCTTCAGTTTATGCTGAAGCCAATTTTGCTGTATTTCAAAGATACAATGGGACCTCAGTTTTTCCACTTCCTGTAACTCTTCAACTCTTCTTCCTGTAACTCTTCAAAAAATTTTAAAAAGCATTTTTATCAAGAAACAAAATGGATTGCTAATTACTTGGGTTATTGGGAAAGCCAAGCCTCTACGGCTCAAGAACTGAAGAGAGAAATAAAAGGAAGTCCAGCTTGTGTCTTTGGTCTTGTTGTTTGTTTGCATTTAATTGCCATGATTCTTAACACAAATTCATGATTTCTGCAGATCAGATTCAACGGTTTGGGTTCTGTTTCCAGAATTCCAAAGGTTGCTCACACATCCAAGACTGTTAGGACAGATTTGGAGGAGCAGGTAACTGTTGACTCCTGAGTTACCTGACATCTGCATCTGAAAGTATCTCCATGTGGTGTCTGAATGGGCATATGTTTTTCCATAAATTATTTCTTCTGTTTCTAGTTTATTTCCTGGAAAAACATCTCCATTCCATTTTTTTTTTTAATTTTTAGAGATATAACAGGCTTTTTAGTGGATCATCATGTCAGTTTCCCCAGGCACAGCAATCCCATAAAGCTAAGAGGCACATGATTAAATTAGGAGCTTAACTACACCTCAGTGTCAGGCTCTGAAAAAAAGAACAGTAAATTACATAAAATGGTCAATATAATCTATACCACTCAATGCAGGATGTGACATCCTCAAGCAGCATGCATTAACTTTTTAATGCAATCCACTGATTGCATTATAAATCACAGATTTGTGTATCAGGGATGAGAAAAGCCTATCCAAAAGGTCATCTACTGCAGAATTTTTAAAGGACTCTCTAATTAGTTTCTGAGAAATTCACAGGCTATTTTGCATGGTGTTTCCAGACTTATTTACAAGCCTGTTAAAATTAGCTACACTTCATTTTTTTTTCCTTCATTTTATCTCATTTGTCTTTTTGCTTGAGTAAAAGAATGCTTCAGTGGGCTTTTGATACGTATTTTATTATTTCTGCAGTCCTTTTGTACATCACACAGGAAACACACATCATACACAGAAATATACCAATTTAGTGTATTTTTTTCCCATTTTGAGGTGTTATTTTCATTTATAGTGCTTTCAGTGTTTAGTTCTTATTTTGTCCATAATGTTTGATATTTACTGAAGTGCCACAATTAGGATTGCAAAACTCTGGGATGTATCTTTCAGCGTATACTGCTTTCACTCCCTCAAACCTGAGGGAGTGACACTCCTTTCTTCCTGCTAGTGGTCTGCAGGAGGTGGAGAAAATTGATGAAGGGAAAAAGAAATAACCCGCATCATTTTAGTATAAGCAGTTAGTATAAGTAGTCACTAGCTTTTTGTCTGACCATAATCCAATATCATATTAGCAGCTGGACTCTTTTCCTTTCTTTTCCCTCTCATTTTTCAATCCCCTTGCTGAGCCTATCCTTTCACATCAAAACTTGCAAACAGATGGGCAGCTCCTGAGAAAATTTCCCTGGGACCTCTCTAGGTCCCAGAAGTAGCTGCTTCCACCTGACTCTTCCCACAGACAACGAGGTGCAAAATCTCTGTCTCCACAGAAGCTGTCAGGTGCACTTTAACCCTCCCAAAGTCACATCTCTCAGGTTTGCTCAGTGCTTCATCAATCAGCAAGTACTGCCCTTTTTATTCTTCAGTTTGTTTTGCCCTTTCACTCTCAGGGACTTTTACTTCATTGTGTCAGGAGATGCCCAGTAAACCTTTTAAGAGGCTCTCCAAAGTATTGCCCGTGCCTTTGTACTCTTAAGCCTGTGCAGAGAATTGTAAGCTTGTTATTAGTATAATGGTGCCAAGCACAACAAAGGCTCCCACCTGCTCCTGCGCGGAAGGGCGCCTTGGGTCCATAACAATTAGCATCAATTACGGCAGGACTGGTCGGGAGCCGTGTGCCCGGCCCTCTGCGGGCTGCAGGTGCAGGATTATCCCCCTGACCTCTCGCTCTCAGAGCCCCTCTGACGATGGGAGCAGGAGGCAGTCAGAGGAGAGACACATGACTTTGGGTGTTTGTGGTGGACATTAGCAATTTGTGCCATTTCCAGAGCTGCAAGCTCAGTTTCAGGAAGCCAAACAGAAAGCAGGCTCCTTCTCTTTGGCTCCAGTTTGCCCTGCTAAGTGCTCCGTGCTTGTACATCCCACTCATGCTTTGGTGTTCATGCACTAGCCACAGGAAAAATATATTCATGATCAAATATGTGAAGGAAAACAGCATGTAATATTAGTAGTGATGATAATAATAATAGCAGTGGTGTTAGTAATAAAAGCTAGAGCCCACAGCTGGCTGGCTGAGTGGCAGACAATGGCAGGCATGTAACACGCTTGGATAGACTTCATTTCATTGCCTTGGCTTTTAGGTGCAAATGTGATGCCAGACCCCTCTTTAGTTTCAGTGTACACTGTTACAGACACTTGCAAAGGTAAGCAGTGCAAAGTCAGACATACCTCAGGTAGTTTAGGTAGCACCCTGTCATGACAGATCATTTTAGAGAAATGACAACCAACCTTTTTGTCTAACAAACTGGTGAATTTACAAGGTAAATTATACCTGAACACAGAGGTCACAGTGTCTTCTAAGTTGCAAAGATTACCTTTTTTTTCTGTTTAAACACTGTTTGTTTTTGATATCCCCTCAAAAGAGTAAGGGTAGCTTTCTTTCCAGGGACAAGTAATGTTCTTTATGCATAGCAATTTCTGCATATGATTTTTTTTTTAAATTCAGTAATTTTTTTCCATGTACAAAACTACATGTATCACTTGTTGTCTGCTTAAAAATATTCACCAAATAGGGGAAAATGAGGGAGAAATCAAATCAATTACAGAGAGAAAGAAAAGGAAAATTAAACATGCAAGAAAAGAAACACAGAATCACAGAAAGGATATTCTACTTGGAAGGGACCCACAAGGGTCATTGAAATCCAAGCCTTGGTCCTGCACAGGACCACCCCAAGACCAACACCACATGCTTGAGAGCATTGTTTAAACACTCGAACTCCACCAGGCTTGGTGCTGTGGCTGCTTCCCTGTGCTGCCTGTGCCAGTACCCAGCCATCCTCTGGATGAAGAATCTTTTCCTGATATCCAGCCTAACCCTCCTCTGGCACAACTTCATGCCATTCCCTTGGAACCTGTCACTGGGCACAGGGTGAACAGATCAGTATTTGTCCCTCCTGTTCCCCTCATGAGTAAGTTGTAGACTTCAATGAGGTCTCCCCTCAGTCTCCTCCAGGCTAAACAGACCAAGTGACCTCAGCCACTCCTCATACAGCATCCCCTCACAGCTCTTCACCAACTTTGCTGCCTTCCTTTAGACACTTTCTGATAATTTTATATCTTTCTTATATTGTGGTGCCCAAAGCTGTCCCCAGGACTGAAGGTGAGGCCACCCCAGAGCAGAGCAGCGTGGGACAATCCCCTCCTTGCCTGGCTGCTCATCTACTCTTGCTAGGTAGTGCTCTAAAAGTGACCAACACCGATGGACCCCATTTCCTTCAAAAGTATTTTCCCAGGGGAAAAGTAAAAGAAAAAAGAAAAATTTTAAGCCATTGCTTTTCCAGAAGAGCAGCATGAAGCAGAGATGGGAATGATCCCAGAGCAACAGAAGTCAGCTGCACCTGGGATGGAAGATGCTAAGAGAGAAGAAAACCTGTGAGTATCCCAGTAAATCAAAAATATCCCTCAAACTTGTCTTTTTGATCCAAACATAATGAAATATTAGGAGAACAGTGTGTGGTGTCTGTCGGTTTCTGGCACCTTTTTCCCCTAAAAAGACTCTAACCCTCTACATTGGAAAAATAGGTTGCTTTATGAATACTCTGAATGGGTACTAATTAGCATTGGATATCTCATTGTTGATGGTTTCTTTCTTTTTTAATGTGGAAGTTTGTCAGGGAAAATAGAAAGACTTAAAACACTAAATGGTGAATTTGGCATCCATTTTTTGAAATTTTTGCATCATTTATTCCAATGACATTACTTCTTTAGATTATATAGAGAATGATAGCAGCAAGGGATCAGGATGCATTCTCAAAGAAACATTTTTTGGTTTTGTTTTACACAAAAGACCATAACCCTGACCCTCTTACATACTTTCGACTTAGATATAAGCCTGAAAACATAACTGTGTAAAAATAGCATAAGAGGAGAACCAATTGTATGGTAGTCAGGTCAGAGACATTTAAGAATGCATCGCTCTGATGACATGCCATTCTTAAAAAACCAGTAACATAAGGGCTGGGAATAGTGTCCATTGTTAATTATGTTCTTTGTTGTGGAAATTTTTCTTTTATGTTAGGCTAGAACTCACCACCATCGCTCACAGGTGTAAATTCTTCAGCAGAGAGAAGACATGGTAGATCTCACTAAAGAATGAATATCTACTCAGTCCACCGTGTCAATAGCCATAGCCTTTTCGTGGAGTAGCAGATGATGTGAGATCACAATCACTTCAGATTTGCAAATGTTTTTACAGCAGACACTGTAAGTGCTTTAGTTTAAAAAAAATCTATAAATTTCATGACAACTGGAGTATTGCATGTTAAAGGAGTGAAACCACATAACGAAGTTTGCACTTCAAACTTTCATTGTTAAAAAAACATTAAAAAATAACCCTTTGCTTCTCTCAAGAGGAAGTACATACAAAGTGTCAGAAATCCTCATTTTATCTAATACAGTGGGTGAGAAAGAAGATGGAATGTGAGATCTACGAAGGTCTTCTACTAAAATTTTGGAAGAGAAGAGCAGGCCCTGTATTTTTAGGAGGAAAGATGTGATTTTGTTGTATCCTTTATAAGACCTTTCAGCAAGAGAGGAGAGAGGTTTTCTACTGCTAGAGAAAATTTTACACGTTTGGAGGAGTGGGGAAGTAATTTTTAACTGACTGGGAATAAGTACTAACAAAATAAAAGGGAGGGTTCCTTTTTGCGATAAATGCTATAGCCTCACTTGTAAAGGCACACTGGCAAATTGAAAATAACTGCATCCTGATGCTTCAGCTGCTGGGAAGCAGTAAAAGTGACTCAAAAATATCCTCCATTGGAGAGTTGCTCTCCTTTACTGCAAGGATGCCAAAAACACTTCTGTGTGGATCTCATCCCCCCAAGCCAAAACAAACAAACAAATAAATAAATAAATTAGCCACAGACAAAGGATAGTTGTTGAATTGCCATTCCAAGCACAAAGACGGAATTGAAGGGAAGGAGAAGGGAGGGGAAATCCCTCCGTGTTTATGAGCACACATCAAAGAAACTCTTTTAGAAATCTGAAGGCTTGGATAGGACGGAAGGAAACAAAACCTTGATAGGAAACTTGAAACAATTCAATGAACACCATTGTGTGCACCCATTCAGTGGGTTCAAGTTGCACATTTGCACAAGCCTGGGGTGGTTATGTGCCAACTCCCTGCACGTGGGAATACGTGTCTTGGGGACTCAGCAAGTGTGCTGAAAGTGTACAGGTGTGACATCGATCTGTACATGAAAACCTGTTCTAATGTTTCCAGTTTTGTTAAGGAGAAATCACAGACCCATCTTTTCCTTCCCTAGCACTTTGCATAATTAAATTTAGATAGAACATAATTTTTATTGATTTTAGGCATTATGCAAATTAGTTATTATACGATATTAGCTAATTAAGAGCTACAGCAGGTAATGTGGTATAAACAATATGTCTCATGCCAGAACATGTCACATAAACTCATGAACAACCATACTAATGGCAAAAGTAAATAATTGACTTAATATGACAGTCTTTCCTCATGAATATGCATTTATTTACCTGCACGTATCCATATATACATATGTGATATTTCTCTAGCATATTTGTAAGCATATTTTCCATGCAGTCATTTCTTCCATTGACCTTAATGAATTCAAAATGTCTTCATCACATCTCTCCTCTTAGATTGGCAAAGTAGCAGTGACATTTTTTTGTTATTATATGTAATATACCATATGAATATCAAGGTAAACAGTAAATTACAGAAGTTCATGGAACTGTGAGCAAAGACTGCAAATTTATATTGTCTCTTTTTTTTTGCTCTAATTAGTAAAACCTATGAATACAGGAGCAGCCGGATCACATTATCATCTACAAATATGACACTGGAGGATGTGAGTTTTATTCCTGCACATTAGAGCATTAGTTTTACTCCCACTTATATTCAACTTTATGCTACACAGAATAATACAAAAATTACATGTAACATGTAGTTTACCTCTTTTGCTCTCAGACCAGGATAGCTTAGGATTGAAATAAGACTTTCGGGCTCTAGTTACTGAAATCCACTCTTTAGCTGAAAGGAAGGAAGGAACAAGCTATTCATTAGCACAAAAGAGCTGAATTTCATTGTCTTTTTTCGGTCCTGTGTTATTAAACTCTTTCAAGGTTTTATTGTTGCTGTTTTTCATCAAATACATCAGCTCCAGAAATAACTTCCATAACTTATATAGGTCAAGAGCTTAACAAATACTGTTCCTCAATAAAATTAGTGGTTTGTAAATATTTCTAAGATATATTTATTGCACATCCTGAAAAAGGTCTAACTGTCCTTATTCAATACAACTTAAATGAGTAGAGATTCACAGTCATAGTTTATGAAAGTAGTAATGACATCAATGCTATTCCTCCTAGTTTCCATGAACATTTCTGAAATTTTGTTACTCTAGGTACTACATCCAGCCATTGTGAGACTGTAATTGCTGTCAATTATTCACAAGTGCAAAATATTGTCATCTACGAGGTGGAATCCCTTTCATCACCTGTGCCAGAGCTGCTTAGAACCTTCACTCTTGATTGAAGGAGTTTATAGTGACACTTTGCTTACAGCTAATCCTCAAATTTTGCTTCAAATTCTCAGAGCAGGACTCCATCTGAAATTGCTACATTTGCCTGATTTTGTTAAAAATGCATGAATCATCCTCCAGTTTTGTGAAAATGGGCTTGAGTTCTTTCGTGAGCATGCGACCATTTCAGTTCTTTCCTACAGATGTGGTCCGAGACTCAATCTTGAAAGCTGAATGGAGACAAGCTTTCCCTGAAATTAGATCTCAACAGATACATTACAATTTGATTCACTGTGGATTTTTGTTCACGTGTATCACCTAATATCTATGGATTATCCAGTCATACAAAGTGTGATCACTGGGCTCAAATGCTTTGTAGTAAAACACACATACACACACACACACACACACACACACACACACACACACACGCATATGTATGGGAACACATACATATGGGTACACAAACCATGTATACATGGTTTGGTGGGTTTTTTCACTTGAGTGTTTCTGGCTGTTTCCTATGTTACAGGAACTGGAGAAATGTTCTTTGTCCCTCGTGCAAAAGATGAAGGTACTGTAGTTGTGCTTGCTAACTTCCTGCCAAAAGCCCTTACAAATTCTGTGACCAGTTTTGGTCACGTGTTGCACTCTGTAAAACTCATTATTAAAGAGAATTTCTCTGTGAGAATAAATCATTGCTTGATCTCACTCTTAAACCAGTTTTTCACTTGCTCTTCCACAGCGGTTTACAGTTTGGTCCAAATTATTTGTCCAAGCTCCTTCTACAGAGAATGAAGGCCTTGCAGAGGCCAAACTGTTCCCCCTATTTGAGGCAGTAATCATAGAGCTAGGATGAAGCAGCTTACAGTGGTATCGAGCTGTCCCCAGGACAGATCTCTACAGGAAGTTTGCAGGACTGCTAAACACCTAATCTTTATACAATACCCTCCGAAATATTTAATATCAGCCATTCATTATCTTTACCAGGGCTGGGATTAGACTGCCTGTAACATTTTGTTGCTTTTGCCTTACTGAAATAAAAGACTATTAAGAATCTATACATCCCTGTGCAACAGTACCTGGGACTGTGGACTCTGCTTGACACTCTTGAGAAATCAAAGGAGGAGAGATATTTGATGTTGATTGTAGCCTTTGCTGCTTAGGAGACACATTAGAGAGACTTACACTGCTTAAATTTCCTACGTGGCTAGAACTCAGCACCTGTGAAATCATGGCTCCAAAGTGGTATTCCCTTGTCCGTGGATGCCACCTCTAAACTGATTATGGCTTTGGGTCTGTCCGACTGCAGCTCCTTTGCTGGGGTTATCACAAGTCAGAATAAGCTGTGGTCTGACCTTGCAGTGTACTTACTTCCTCTGACAGAAAGAAGGAAAGAAAGAAAAGGAAGGAACATGACTTCCCAGGGTAAGAAATGAAAACTAAGACAATGAGTAGTCATTTTTGAGCAAGGCAAATTCCTGATAGGAGGAACCAAATATTGCATCAATAATTATAGCTAAACTGAATGTGTAGAATAATGTATTAATTTATTTTTCAACATTCTCAATTTTTCTTTAGAACAGACTTCAGATCTTTCCACTTAATATCAAAATAACAACCTAATATTTAGGAATAGATTTCTGAAACTGTGGCAATATCCAATTTCCAGGTAATATAGTAATTCCTGCTCCTATTATGATTGTTTATCTTGAGATATTTCCTTTACGAACATGCTTGAAATCACATTAAGGTCACAGCCTTTTTGTTTATTCTGATACATAGATTTAGTCTATTCATCCATATTGAACTACGCTTCTAATATTCAAACTATTACATTTTCATTTCCAAACCCTCTCCAGTTTATCAACTCTCTCTTAAAATTATGTTGTGCACATCAGAAATGGAGATAGCGATCTATGAATGGCCTTACTAGTCTGCATGTAGTCTATGGGGAAATGGTTGTAAGAAGTTTATTCTCTGTTATTCTAGATAGGGCCTGGCAACCTTTCCATGAATACTCATCCACGTTGGATCATAACTTTAATTCTGACCATGACCGTAACAGCCCTGTCTTTCTAAAATTTGCCTGAAATAAGAGCGCACATTCAGATGGAAACTTTGATTTATGATGGTTTGTAAAAGTTATTTGTTTATAATCATATGCTTGGCTGAACTGAAATGCAAATCAATATATTTTCCATTGCATTAAGATGACAAAGGAATTTTTCATGGTCTGAAGAGGCTTGTGTTGGAGACAGCTTGTGTCAAAATGCAGTGTTCAAAAAGAGATGACAGAGAACAATGACTTTTCACATCTTGAAAAATTATTAATGATAAAGAAAAAGGAAAAAAGGAAGGATTGGGAGGCTTGAGACAATAAGTTAAATATTTGATATACGAAATATGTGGTGGCAGTGAGGTGTCCACTGTAAATGTCACTGTAAGAAAGACTTCTTTGATTTGAAAGTGAGTGACTAACAAGGGAAAAGGGAGTTTTGGCTTAACAGCTTTAAAGAAGTACTTGAAACAATGGCAATAAATGAAACCTGCATAAAATTGTTGGCAATTTAAAGGATCTTGTCAAACAGATGAGCTCAGAGACTATGTCTATTTTGATAGAAGTGATAGAATGATGAAAAACTCAAATACATCAAAGTAAAAGTCTAAGAAGGGACTTGATTCCACATTCACATCACTGACCTGGAGGGAGGTAGCTTACATAAATATAAATCAAGTGCAGGGTGAGTGGACTGCCACATTGTCAGTAGAGGGCAATTGGTTCATCTGTTACAGCACTGTTTGAGAAATTAGTCCTTAAATATTTACAGTATTGATGGTGATCTGACTCTAATCTCTCTGTGCAAATATCTGGTGATAAAAGCAGGTTCATGTTTATCAGTCAGAGCTGTTGTTTTTCCGTGGCACTATTGCTCATTTTAGGGATAGATTCAACTCACTGTACAAAGAATGCGGCTATACATTTTAAGACAGAGATGTTTCAAGCCAACTTTCATGTTTCTGGTTTGGATATCAGATTCCTACTACATGCTGTACGTGCTGTAATAGGAACGAAATGTCTCACAATGACATATTGCTGCAATTTAGTGCACTAAGTTAAAGGTAATGACAATGTGTTTATGAAACAGTATGACTTCATTGTCCTTAATCCCTCTTTCCCCTGTACCTTACCAGACAACTTTATTTCAGAGTCAGTTCAAATAGCTGCATGAACACTACCAATGCCTCTCTGTGAGCTTTTGTTTGGATGAGTAATAAATAGTGAAGATGATTGGGAAGCAGAGATGCCAGGAGAAGGCTGGACTGGTGCCCTGGGCTGATTAAGTTAGGTTGTTGCATATGCATTGCTGGTATGCCCAGGAAAGGGCTGGGATGCCAAAAGGGAGCACTCCTCGACATGAACCATAACAACCTTCTAAAAAATCTTGGAAGCATTTAAGGCCCAGTAATTGGGCGTATTCTAACTTGGTTTCCTTCCAAGTGGGTTCTTCTCCAAATCTTCCTAGCTTGGAAATACTCATGAATTGTCCTTATTGCTGAGCAATGTATTTTCCACAAAGAGCTGTTCCAGTTGTTTTAATACATTTGCTTCACATTCATCCACATAGGATTGTTTTGGGGGGTTTTTTGCCCACTTTTTGTGGCAAGTCTAGCAAACAAGCTTAGTGTCTGCAAAAAAAAGGAGTGCTAACCTCATACATCTTATGAAAGCACTATTTAAATTGCAGACTTAATTAAACTTGGACAGCTCAATTGATTTTTCTCATCTGTTTGTACAATAAAACTGTATTGTTGTTGTTTGTAGCTACATAAACTTTAAAATTAACAGCAGGATAAACACATGATAATGCCTCTTCTCTGATCCTTGACCTTTGAGAATGAAACTTGAATAAATAGATTAGTTTTGTTCTGTTTTCAGGATGCCTCTGTCAGATGTTATGCCTATGAAATATCTGACACATATCAGAAATATTTCTGTATAGCTAAGGCTAATAAACCATCACAGCTTTTAGATGGTGAGAAGTGAATGAGCTTACTATGAAAGAAATACAGACCAAACAGGAATCTCTGAGGAAATACCAAGGCAGTTTGAACAGATCAATAGAAGAATTTTACTTTTCTGGGAAGTGTATCTTATCAAATTATTGTTGACAAATTAGTCACTATCTCTATTCAGTATTTATTGAGTGCTACTTTTCTACTTTGACCTGCCCCCTTAGTCTCTTTGCCACTCCATCCAGACAGATTGCCCATGGGGGGACACAGAAATTCTCTCACACCATCCCTAACACATTTGTGATTATTAATGTAACAGTGAATCCACCAGACAACTATTTTATCAAGTCCATCAGAAAATTATTTTATCAAATTATACACCCAATAAATGCCTGAAGTTTGTTGGACAGGTTTTCCATATTTACTAATTAGGTTTTCCATATTAACTAATTAACTAATTAATGTTTAATTTTAGGACTTCATTCAGGAACCCTATTTTACAGGAGCCCAAATCACAGAAAATATGATCTTGCAAAAGTCTAGTATTTTATAACACAGAATGTTTACAGCCTCACAAAAAATGAAGCAACATTTAACTGCCTAATTACATACAGTAGTTTTGTTATGATAACAACATTTAGGAACCTAAATCACATGAAGAAACTCTGCAATGCTTAGCTAGTTATACTACCTAAAGTTAATTATACTAGATAAAAGTAAAGTACCTGACTCCATCACCGTGTCTTAAAGCCTGTAGGTTTTCTGAAAAGCTGGAGATAATTTTTACATGTGAAAGCTTATATGCTAAGGGTGCCAGCAGGAAACCTTAGGGAGGACTGCATCTGAATTCTTTCCTCCTGACAGGTATTAAGTAGACAAATCATTAAGTGAGTTCTCCTTTGGGAAGGCCCTTGGCACTGAACAGTCTCCTATGGTGCCAGACTGAGTAGTGCTAGGCAATAGCCTAGTTATTGGTTCACTTGTAGTAAAAATGAAGCATCTTTTTCCATTTTCTTTCTCACCCTAAAGCATTTGAAACATAGCTTTTTTCCACCAAAGAAGTTGGCATGGTGACCTGGAGTATTTTGGGAGGGATAATCAGCATTGTTACAGATGCAGGGACATTTACTAAGACAGTGACAGCATTCTTGGACTTAAACTTGTGTAATTGGAAAATAAGAGCAAGCTGTATGTTATAGAAAGAGCAAAAACTGCAGACTGACAGTTGATTTTGAGATTTTTTTGTTCTTTTTGTTTGTTTATTTTTTGTTTGTTTGGGTTTTTTTAAAATTTCAGAGCAGGAAAAAGGTTAAAACTTCATCATGTTCTTAGCAGGAAAAAAAAAAGTGATGTGTGTCAGCATCATGTGGTAGGAAACTTTTAGGCAAAAAAAAGGTGGCAAGTTTTTGCCCATCTGGGAAGGAGAAGGAAAAGAAGTACTGTCATATCAGCAATTGCCAGCAGTATTTTTAAAATGCCATTATGGCAACATTTTTCTTCTGCAAACTCATCTGTTGAAAGACTGGTTAATTTTTTTTTTTCTTGAAAAGAAAAATAAAAAAAAAAACATGTTGCCAACCAGTCTGAGGGAGAAAGTGGAAGCAGAAAAGCCTGACTGACATGCAGCCATCAAAAGGTCAGAAGTTCAGACCTTGCTCTTGTTTTTATTATTTCTAATCCGTCCTTATACAGAATGAATGGCAGATTTCAAAGGAAAAATGAGTGAACTGAAGATTGATATTTCCCAACATATATTCCATGTTGGAGAGCAAATAATTTCATCAGATAAATATAATTTCACAATGACAATGTTGTTATTACTTTAAGAGCTCCAGACTCTGTTAACAGGACCTTTTCTCTCCTGTTTCCCTTTTCCTTTGAACTGTTAATTAATCATTTTGAACTCTCCTGCATTTAATGTCCATCTTTGAAGCATGTGGCCTAACACAAGTCTCTTTCAATTAGGTGAGAGGGGAAGGCAGGGTTGAAATAAAAACTTGAAATCAGCTACAAGCAGCACTGTAATTAGCAGTGGAGCTCACTACAGCCCCTTGCCTCTCCATGTTGAAGCTGTGCCTGATACAAGATATAAAGATTAGAAGTAGGTCATACAAGTAACTCATGAATAGTTAATAGCTATTTAGCTACTGCCTTGAGAAGCTGTTGGGAAAAGGGTTGGTGGGAACAACCACAAACATTAATCTAAAGCAGCAAATAATCAATTGTCTCAAATGGTTCCAAATGGGCCACTGGACACGAGTCCACTTAAAAGGGTAATTTTTAAAGGAGTACATTTTTGAAAAACTCTCTTGACTGAATAGTTGCTAAGAAAAATAGCTTTTATATGTGCAAAACCCAGGAAAAAAGAGCAAGAGTACATTTGATTTCTGGAAAAGGCAGTTTACATTGAACCCATTTATGTTCTCAACTTGTTATTTACTGGTCTGTTCAATTAATGAGTAACACAGAGAATGAAAAGAGAAATATGACTGCCTTACTATTCTGCAAGAGAGAAAGTTAAAAGATAATCTGTCATGAGCCATAAACATTAATTACAATTTCCTTCACCTATTGAATTTTAAATTTGTGATTAATAATACTTATACTACTGAACATATGTGCAATACATGCAGTAGGTGACTGCATGAAGGATGGACTAGAAGCTAAATACTCCAATCTACTTCTGTGTCTGCCATGGATTTCTCAGTCCTCTGACAAGTGATACACTGGACATTAAGGAATTTTACTGCCAAATATGCAGAGGAGAAACCAGTAGTATGTATAATCATGCACAAGCAAGCTGTGTTAAAATTTTTGAAAGAGCTGGCTACCAAGCTCTTACTGCAATTACAAATTGGAAAGTGTCTACAAAACAAAACCAGACATTTGCTACACTGAGGCTGAAATAACTAATGAATTGTGCAACTAAGTATCTTCAAAGTTTTTGCCTGATATCCAGAAGTTATCAAGTAGTAGGGCATAGTGTAATTTAAAGCCAAGTTTAGTCTGCAGTAATTTCCTTGATTACCTATGTCCTGAGCTTCTCCATCTGTAAAGTCAGTATTGCAAAACTTAACTCCCTCTCTCACAAGTTTTCCTGAGGATTACTTAACTGTGAAGACATTAAATGCTGAATCAGTCCAAGTGGAAACTCTCCATCTAACATTTGTTAAAGGCTGCAAAAGCATTTGTACTTCCACCCCTCCCATGCATAACTCATAAATATCTGTCCTGGAAAGCTATACTAAGGGGAAAGATTCTTCTTCATGAAACTATAGGGACACAACAGGCTTAATCTATAACCCCCACTCAGCTCCAGAGAATGAAGTAGAAAATCTGTAGCTGATTAGAAGTTTGTGTTTTGTTTTTTTTTCACACGCATTCTGGCCAGAGCCAGTATCTTATCCAACTTTTCCTCTAAGCAGTCTTCCATCTTAAACAAAAGAAAGAAGACTCTGATGAGAATCAGACTCTGTTGCAACAAATTCTTCTATTTTATTCCAATGAATATCACATTGATTTTATTGTCTTATGTCTCTGTCCTTAGAGAAAGAGAAATTTCCCCCAGGTATTCTTGTTATCATCCTCTCTTATGAAGTCTTTGTCAATAATTGCACCATATTTTTCCTAATGTAACATGACACTATTAACTTTTTAGGATGAAATGAAGAGAATGCCCGAAGAGATACTGCATGTTTCTAAAAGATATTAAAATTGCTGCTGAATTACAGATATAACTATTTAGTTAATTATCTTGGTGAAAAGGATAGCTCTGAAATTCTATCTTTTAGACAAGACAAAAACCAGCTGTTGCTATATGGAATCAAGGAAATTGCACATTTCTAAAACCGCTGTGAGATAAGTGCCACTTAAAACAGGCGTAAAAGACTATTGTTTCTGAGTTTTGTCAGGGAGCTTGGGTTGGGCTTGGGGTTTATATTTTTCATTTTGTATGGGTTTTGGTTTTCTCTGAGAATAAACAGGGATTTTTTTAAGTTTGGAGAAGAGACAGAGGAGGGAGGATATGACACGTTTCAAAACTGTGAATGTGGTTGATGAGTCTCATAAAGTAAAACCTGGTAGGTGCTTTCACAGCACGAGGGAGCTGAGAGAAGCAAGAGCAGTCCTTCTTCCTACTGTGGGCAGGGAACCTCTGGGAGTGAGATCTGCTGCAGGTGGGTGAGGGAGACAGGCAGGACAAGTACATTCAAACAGGGGCCTTCAAGCACAGACATTGAAGGGATGAGGCAGGGCAATATGTTCCTTAACACAGCAGACACGGGTGCTGACGGAGTGTCAGGCAGCAGATTGCAGGGAGCAACCAGGCTCCTGTGGAATGCTCAACAACACTGCTGGAGACAGCATTGTGCTAGAGATATGCAGATCAGCTCTGGTGGAGATTTCTTAAGTTCTTCTGTTCTTAAAAACATTTCACTTCATCCTTTAATAAACAAGATTCTGTGAAAAGGGTGAAAATACATAGTTATATTTAGATATGTTGAGATGCAACAAACAAGATCAAGGGAAGCAGAGTATTAGAAAACATCACATGCATTTCTGATTTAGCTTCACGCTGTTATAGATGTCTGGCTTTTGACCACAAAATTACAGCACAACCCTCTGGCATGGTAAGAATTTGTGCTCCTTGTCCAATATTACCTGTTAATATGCAGAAGGTGTTAGGTACAGGATACTCTTAATTTTATGTAGGAGGGAAAGACAGAGGCCAAAAGCAGCCTAAACCCGGTGTGCTGGGTGGTATTTGTAGCATAGCAGACACCCAGGTCATTTTCATTCCCATCAACCTCACACACAGAGCTTCCCTCAATTGTTCTGGAAGCACTCAAACCTCAAGCATGCTTTGCTATTCCCAGTCACATTATTTTGTATTTGACCAGCCAGTAGATACATATTCAACAAGTAAATTTGTCCAATTCTGGAATTGTCTGTGCTGGCATTTTGTATCAATGTTTTGTTTCAGAACACTAGTCCTTTGATTATCTACTGCCAAAGCAGCACTGCGTGGGTTTTATAGCAAATTTTATG